>PQXP01000331.1:0-29465 GCA_002973495.1 Apiotrichum akiyoshidainum | reverse complement strand
CGCCCGCCCGTCCGCGAATCTAAGGAAACCTTCCCGTCAGCCATCTCTCAAACAGCCATTGGGCACATGCCGGCGCCGCGCGCCGCGGCCCCTCGGCGCCCAGCCTCGCCCCAGACCACAACGGCGCGTGTATCAAGAACGGGGGGGTGGAGATGCGCGGCGGGGCGACCGATGTGGCTGCTTTGTGGGGGGGAACTCGCCTCTCGCGGCCACTCCACGCGATGCTTAATGCGCTCGATGCATCGAAACCATCCACATGGCGACAATGGTCTCGTGGTACCGTGGTCTCATGATCGATCTCACGATTTCATGATCTCCATGCATGTTCGATAGGTGGATACAGGAAGATCGTCGCCTTGCTTGCGCTGCCAAACCTACTGCCTGCTGTCGATGCAGCTGTACGCTAACCCTGCTAGCTGCTCCAGAACACCCACCTGCGGCGACACCAACGACTCCACAGCTCGACAGCGGGCGGGGCGCCACCAGAATGAGCTCGTCGCTTCGAGATTGCGAGCTGCTGGTTGGCACGAGCTACCTCTCCCCTCTCCACGGGCACCAACCAACCGCACGGCCGCGGGCATCTGTGGCCCCATGGCCCACCCCGCACTGGACAGTGGTGGGTGGCACTTTGGTTCATCCGCCATCCGCCATCCGTTGTCCCGCCAACCTTCCAGTGGATGCCGTCGTCTGCTGCATCATGCAACTTGCATCATTGTCCCGAATGAGCGACTGGTTCAACATCTGCTTGTCGTATTATGTGTATAAATGGAGACGGTTTCCAGAACCTGTTCTATGCACTAGTACTAACCCAGGAGGAGAGCCGCGCCGGCGAGGGCCGCGACCATCGCGAGCGCGGTCGTAGCCTCGGAACGCGCAGCCGCGCTCTTCTTGGACGAGGTGGACGGGGGGGTGAGCACGGTGGCCGACGCCGTGGCTGACGCAGAGGCTAAAACCGAGGAGCTCGCGCTCGCTGACGAGGAAACGTTGCTGCAGGCCGTCTTCTGGAGCGCGAGGACCGCCGCGGCGTCGGCAGGGCACTTGCCCGTAATGCAGGTGGTGACCGAGCTAACAAAGGCCGGGCCGCATAGGCAGGCAACGTCGCAGGCACCAGAGCACTTGGCAGCGGTCAGCGCACCGCTCAGGCACGTCTGCGCGCACGTCGTGAGGCCCGCAGTGGCCTTGGTGATGGCATCGCAGGTGCCGCTGGCGGTGGTGATGTTGGTACCAGCGACTACAGAGGCGCTGGGAGTGGTGGCCTTGACGCTGGAGCTCGCAACGGCGCCGCCGGCAGTGGTGTGCCCGGTCGAGCCAGTGCCAACAGTGATCTCTGCTCCCGAGCCGGGCGATCCGGTGCCCGAGCCGCTGCCCGAGCCACTGGTCGAGCCAGAGCCAGACTCGGTCGAGCCGCCGGTCGAGTCCGAGGTGCTGCCGCTGCTGCTTCCGCCCGAGCAGGTCGTCTTCTGCAGGCTGAGGACAGCGACGGCATCGCCGGGGCAGCCGCTGATGATGCACGGGGTCGCGGCGTCCACAAAGGCGCTGCTGCAGATGCACGCAGTGTCGCAGGGGCCAGAGCACTGGGCCGTGGAGAGCGCGCTGTCGAGGCAGCCCTGCGCGCATGACGAGAGGCCGGACTTGTCGGGGCACGAGCCGCCGCTCGAGCCCGAGCCGGAACCCGAGTCGCTCGAGCCGCTTCCCGAGCCCGACTCACTGCCGGAGCCAGAGCCAGAGTTGGAGCCAGAACCAGAGCCAGAGCCGCTTCCTCCTGAGCAGGTCTTGCTCTGGAGGGTGAGAACAGCAACGGCGTCCGAGGGACAGTTGGAGGCGATGCAGACAGTGGCGGACTGGACGAACGAGTCGCCGCAGATGCAGTCAACGTCGCAGTCGTCCTTGCAGCTGGCAGCAGAGAGCGCCTGGTCGAGGCACAACTTGGAGCACGAGCTGAGGGATGACTGGTCGGGGCAGTTTCCGGAGCTGCCGGAGCTGCCAGAGCCGCCGGTAGTGTCGGTGGTGGTGGGCTCCTCCGAGGTGGTGGATGTGGGGAGAGTACTGGAGGTAGTGGCTGGCTCGGGAGGAGAAGTTTCCGCGGGAGCGCTGGGCTGGGCATTGCAAGTCTGGAGGGTGCCCGAGCACTGAGACTTCTGCAGCGCGAGAACCTGCGTAACGTCGGACATGCCACACGCACTGCGTTGTCAGAACTATTGTGCAGGCCAGACTCACAGCACACAGGGAGTGACATTGGTCGTGTACGCACTGCTGCACACACACGCACCGTCACACTCGCCCGCGCATCCGATCTTGGCGAGACCGTCGTCGAGGCAAGACCTGGCGCACGTAGACAGGTCAGAAAGGCTGCACGTCAGTTCTGCGCTAGAGGTTATAAACAAGGGACATACGCGATGGCCCGAACAGTCTGGGACAGCGCCACAACACAGAAAGCGAGAGCAGAAACCTTCATGGTGATCGCTCTCAAGGAGATTTGTCAAAGGAATGTGGGGGGGTGATTAGTTGGGGAGATAGTTGGGAGTCTCGATTCTGATCCCATGCTCTCCTTTATCTAGTGCATCTTCTTCGCCATGGCCTGTGCTTGCACCGAGGACAGAAGATCAATGGCCCGCCATGGTCTCCACTCCGCCAACACCGGTTACTGGTCGTAACCTGTTCGCGAGGCAGACGCATTCCGACTAGCTTCGCGATACTGTGTCAGCCCGCCGCTGCCCGTTCCAACGGATGCCCCGTGCACCGACTGTCCTGCTGTGGAGGTCAAGTATGTGGTTGTCGGCTTCTCTCTCGACAAAGGCAGGGCAGGCCTGCGTTGTTTGGGCGGCAGGGGCGGCACTCTGCGCCACCGATGGATGAGCCAGCTTAGCGGGTTGAAGACTCGTGATAGAAGATGTTCTGCAGGCAGTTTTGTCTCCATTGCCAGAGGACGACCGTTGTGGCGCTCCGCAGGAGAACATCCTGCGGCGCGGTACCTCTGCGGATCCCCGCCGGGAATGACCGTGTGCAATGAAAGTGACAGAGATGCACGTTTTTGCATGAGATCCTGAAGGGCTTGAGTGGCGTTGTTCAGAACGCAATCGAGGCTGGTGGAATGCTGCACTTTCCGAACAGGAGGATGGGTGGCCCATGTCGCCCCCATGACCCCGCCATGGGCCGAAGCAGAGGCAGGGCCGACAGGGCCAGAAGCGAGAAGACACCTTCAACTCGTGGCGAGATGGACAGTCCACAATTATTTGGCATATATTGGTGTTTATTGTAGGTATTTACTTAGCAAACGAAACAGAGCAGCGGGGGGTAGCATCATTCCACCAGTAACGGCTCCGAAACTCTGCCGCGTCCGCTTGCATTCGATAAACAGAGGAGGGGAGTGAGCGGTGTAGAAGCACCGTGACCGTGGACGCGATGCAGATGAACTTGGTGAGATCGGCCCGGGAAGGTCATGGTGCTAAAACATCTTTGCGAGGCCGCCGAAACGTGCCCAACAACAATGCGCTCTTCGAGAAGTGCACCAGTCTTCTCTCGCGTCCCTCGGGACGTGTTTCAAGCTCTCGCTCTTGGTGGCTTGCCGAAAATGGCGGACATCGAAGCCCCCGGGCGGAGCAACCACAGCTTGCCGGACGGTCGCGGCCCGTGGCGTTGTCGCGTACAAGCTCATGGACTGGGACTGAGAGGCTAGTGGACATATATCAGGGCAACGTAGGGTACGCGATCAGTGGGAGCTGTTATCAGGTGTTGCCTTCTCAGACACATGGGAGAGGCACAACGAATCTTGGCCGTGGTGTTGGACGATCCCCCTCGTGAGAGATAGATCCAGGCCAATAACAGCGACAATCAGAGAGGACCTGTACGCGCTCACGACTACGCACAGACAATGCATACAAAACCTAGCAGATGGAGAGTTGGGGATAGGGAACGACATGTAAAGACCGTGTTTTTACGCCTCGCCCGTCACCGCTTCAACTGCCCTTGGTAGTCCACGATAGTGTCCAAGTGATACATTTCAACGGCCACACCTCTATGCTATCAACAATCTATTCCTGCCCT
Source organism: Apiotrichum akiyoshidainum (assembly GCA_002973495.1). Lineage (NCBI taxonomy): Eukaryota > Fungi > Basidiomycota > Tremellomycetes > Trichosporonales > Trichosporonaceae > Apiotrichum > Apiotrichum akiyoshidainum. The sequence continues at coordinate 25,421 of PQXP01000331.1, read as the reverse complement.
CCTACTGTCCTTTCTAAACGATCACTGTGCTGCTGACACATTCTATGGCGTTCACGGCCGCCTTGTCCTAACTTTCTACTTGATACCCCCGCGGCCTTAAGCCTGGTAGCGGAAGGCGGGGTGGTCCTCGAGGACGACCTCGCCGTTGTCGGCCCTGCGGTTCTGGCGGCGGTACCAAGCCCAAATGCCGCCGCAGGCCAAGATGGCAAAGACGTTGAGGCCAATGGTGGTCCAGATACCGGTGGGGTAGCCCGTCTTGGCCTCCTGCTCGCGGAAGACGACACCGGCGAGGAGACCGCCGATACCGCCCCAGGCGACGAGGACCGCCGAAGTGAAGCCGCGCTTGGACTGGGAGCGAATCGCGGTCTGCGACCAGGCGATAACGAGAGGGACATTCATGGTGGCGGATCCGTAGGTGAGCCAGACACCGGCGTAGCGGGCAACCTTCTGCTCCTTGGGGAGCTGCGAGAACATGCAGGTGCCAATGATGAGAAGCACGCAGTTGAAGGCAATCGGCCAGGCGCGCTGCTTGCTGCGGTCGCTCCACCAGGCAAGGACAAGGCCGGGAACAATGCCCCAGATCTTGGGCGGAGCGTAGAGGAGCTGAGACTCCATGTTCGAGAAGCCCATCTGCTGGAGAAGAGTGGGGAGGAAGTAGGACATGGCGTACGATGCCAGAGTAGTGGCGCAGAAAATGAGACCGTAGATCCAGACAATGGGCTCCAAGGTATACTGGACAAGCTTAGTCCAAGTCATAGGATCCGGCTTGGCGTCACCGCGGTCGCGCTGGATGCGAATAGTGACAATGCGGCGCTCCTCTTCAGTGAGGAACTTGGCCTTGTGGGGGAACTCGTTGAGGAGGAAAAACGCGGCAATGGCAATGAGAATGGTCATGATGCCCTCCAGAATGAAGATCCAACGCCAACCAGACTTTCCCGCAGTGCCGTGCATCTGGGAAATTCCCCAGGCGAGAATGGACGAAAGACCGCCCACGCCAGCAGCACCAAAGTAGAAGAGGGTGTTGCGAACAGCCATCGACGCGCGCGGGTACCAACACGAGATCAAGAAGGCCGCTCCAGGGAAGAGGGCCGACTCAAAGATGCCGAGGAGAGCGCGAAGAGCGGTCATCTGCTGCCAGGATGTAACGAAGCCAAAACACATCATGACGACGCCCCAGAGGAATGTAGCGCCGCCGAGCCAGGTGCGGACACCGAAGGCGCGAAGACCCGACTGAGAGCTGAGGTGTCAGTGGGAGGAGTTCATGGGGTGGTCTCACAACCACTTACGGAATCTCCAGGATAATGTAAGGGATGAAGAAGATCATGGTGGCGATAGAGTAGCGGTCGCCAACGTGGAAGCCAAGCTCCGTGTTCATCGCCTTGTTGTTCACGGAACGGGCCATGGAGAGGTTGGTGCGGTCGATGAGTGAGATGCAGTACATGGCCGAGAGGATGGGGATAACGTGCCAGTCGATCTTTCGGACAAGCTTCTTGATCACCTTGGGGTCGAATCCCTCGTCAATGTTCTCGTAGTGCTTGTCATACTCGTCGTCGTTACCCTCGGTGCGCGCGTTCTCAAGGGCCTTGACTTCGGCGTGGGCCTTCTCGTCAAAGACCGAGTTGGCCTCGGACCCGCTGCGGGTAGTGTCGGTGTACTGAGTTGCCATTTGGGTTTGTCAAGGTGCTAGGTGCCAACCAACACTCCCGCCCTTTGTGCTTTTATATCCTTTGTCGAGTTGCGATGGTAGGCGGGGGAAACTGTAGCGCCGCGTGCGCGCTGCCAAAGGTCTGCCCCGGTCCCGGTGAGTACCCTCGTGGTGTCCCCTCCAGCTGCATGACTAACACGAATACAAACCGAATTCCAGAACAGCACATTCACTGCGCGTCTCCCCTCTGTGCGTATCCCGTCGGCGAGTATACGATGTCGGCAAACAAAAAAAAACCTGCCAAGAACAGTGGGCAGGCGCGTCCCTCGAAATGGACTAGACGTCTTGGCTACAGCCACCGCGTGCCTGATTAGATTATGGAATCTGCCCCCAGCAACATGCTCRRARYATGTTSCASCCATSCWGCCGGSTCCRCSGSGGYSGAMCGGCTCSCTWAKCRRRKCRCWGTTKCRRMAAMCCGCGWGTKKCTYYRCTCATSMSYASYTCSASCMKGCGCGTCGATTCGTCGTCGGCGTCTTTGGCCATGCCCACTAAACAGTGGGCATGTGAACTGCCCTTGATTAGGCTCGTCGGTTGTCCGGGTATCGCAAGTTTTTCACATGTCGGCGGCGGGCTTCGGCACATGTGTAGTTGGTCTGTATCGCTGCTAGTTTGTGTCCTCTGCCTGGTCGCGATCGCGTCGACAACTCTAAGAGAAGAGAACACTGCCATGCCAGTGGGATCTCTCGCTTACCTCATCAGCCCTGACTGACGGGTATGCGGCCATTGCGAGAACGGGTTTCGGGCGATAGCAGGAACGCCGAACCGCTGGTGAAGCAGGGACTGGCTCACAGCTGATTTTCTTTTGCGAACACTCGCTCACCACCAAGAGGCGGTCTTTTCCACATATCGTCAAGGACGATATAGTCCAGCGATGGGCTGGAATCGTTGACAGCTTCTGGCCACCGGCTTCCGGCTTCTGGTGCGTTCTTTCGGCCTTGCCGAAGTCCTCGTCACTGTGCTTGTACCCCAGAACATTGCCTCGGTCGGCACCTCGAACGCATTTGTGTGAGGGCCAAGAGACCCAAAAATCGGGCTCAACGACACTTGTCCCCATGGTCAGCACAAGGCCAAAGACTTTTCTGGTCCACGACACAGTGGAGACAGGTCGTCACTGGGCCACGATCCAACTCGACTCTAGCATTCTTGGACCACCGCTGACACGAATGGCATGGGATATGAGAGATTGCCGGGAATACTACCTAGACACACTGCTCTATCAGAGCATGCCTTGGGGTTTCTCAGGTTACACTGGGAGACCACCGACGGATGGCTGCGCTTCAATGGGAGTTGGAAAGTAGCCAGCCATGCGCCAAGAACCGCGCCACGCAAAGGCAGACCGGCCTGCTGTCAGGCGCATCTGTCCACCATCCGAGTTAAGCTCTTGCAGCGGCCCGCGCCGCAACGCAACCAAACCGCCATCGCAACCAGACCCAAACCCCGGCGGCCCCAAGGACGGCTTTTGAAGTGGAAGAACATGGCGGACGGCCTCGGGGTCGTTCTCTTCCCGCCGCACGGCAGAGCATGTTTCCCCGCGCGATAGGTCAAGGAGCTCCAACGTCAGGTCAGTGAAACGCTGAGACCAGATGGGATGGAGAGGCGACGTCACGTGTACAAGCATGCGATGCCGCCACTGCTTTGTTGGCTATTGTGCCTAGTTGGCCTCCTGATTCACGATGCAGCCTGCTCTGCGACTGGGGTCGTCACCGAGCAATGGCTTGCCAACCGTTGCGGTACTCTCCACCCCACACATGTTCAAGCTCGTGAAAGAGACCACTGCCTAGGATGTGCCTTATCACTCCGCACAGACCTGCTGTTCGGCGCGGCGCAAGCTGCTAAAGCTGTTATCCATGTGGGGGCCACGACTTTTGTTACTGCCTTGCTGCCCCATTTACATACCACTGGATCTTGTTCCTGCGCCCCTCGCCTGTTGGACAAGTCACCTGCTATGTGCAGGTTTGTCCAAGCTACTCTGAAACCGGGTTTGCCCTTGGATCTTGACATGGCTGCCGGAGCTCGCAGCTGTTGGACGTGAGGTCCGCCGCCAGCAGCGCTGCGGACACCATCCCTCGGGGGTGCGCGGCCGAACAATCCATCGGGTTGTGCTGCTTAACTATCGGGGTTAGCACTCGAGACATGAGACATTCGATGCACAAAAACCGTTCGCGTGGAGACGTTCCAAACCTTCTGGACGTCTCCGTTATTGAAAGTGGCGCTCGACCGGCGGCACCGGGAACGCCACAGACTTTGGGGCCTCCCAGTGCCTGCGCCGAGTTACTGTCTGGGCACCCATCTTAGCATGGAGGACGAGTCTGCTGAAGGCTCCAGCGTACGCTCCACTCATCCGATGCATGATTGATCCGAAAGGCACAACAGGACCCCGAAACCAATCCACCAGAAGTCAACCATCCACCAGAGGGCGACCAACTTCTGTTGGGTTCGTGTTGTTGGTTTACAAGGCATAAGTACCCCCTCGGTCCCCCGTCACATTCTTCACTCCCAAGCTCTCTCAGAACTCAACAGCCCCCCTCACAACTTCCACCTCCCCTCACAACCACCAACCTCAGCCAACAACATGAAGACCGCCGCCATTGCTGCTTTCGCTGCCGGTGAGCTATTGACTCGACCTGACTGACCTCAGTCGTCGCGACCACTGTCGCCGCTACCCCCGTCAAGCGCGACATCACCTTCCCCACCGCCTGCAACACCGCCTGCGCCCCTTTCCTCACCCTCTACGATGACTGCGCCCCCGTCGCCGAGGACAACACCGCCCTCTACAACTGCCTTCAGCCCATGTGCGCTGTAAGCTTCAGCCCCCAGAGTAGCTGCTGACTGCCAGCCCACCTCCTGGCCCTACCTCGGCGCCTGCCTTACCTGCTGGTCGCTCAACACGGGCGTCTCGAACCTCGACTTCTTCCGCTTCTTCGCTCAGACCTGCTCGCCTTAAACGGGGCCTGCACCAAAGCAACGTAGCCAAGTGTGATTCTATAGCTTTTGGGTCCTTTTCTGCTTTGTCCGCCGTGCTTGACAGCTCCTGCAGTGAACTGAGTCTTGTACGCGCCTTGTTCGTCCATCCACACTTTCTTTTAGTCCGATGCCCTCCCTATGAATCCTCCATTTGACTTTCCATCGAGATTTGGGTGCCAGTGAGCGCCGTTGCTGTTGTGCCAACTGATTGGTACTTCCAGTAGCACCTCCTTGTCAGGTCCCTTGTCACAAGATGTGCAATGTTCAAAGTGATTCGAAAAGGTGGGAATGCCCAGAGGCTGCCACTTGATCTCGCTACTGATATCTAATCGTCAGTTTCGGATTTTCGGCTCAAGCTCAGTCCGAAGGCTGATAGGGGATGTCTTTCCTTGCCGATAGGAGCCCCGGGGCACTGGGAGGAACTGACAAGCCGTGGGCTCTGGGAGCCAGCGCTGCAGCGGACTCCGGTGCAAACGGAACCGCAGGGTTACCTCCCAGGCAAAACGACTGGCGCATCGCCCTGCTTGGGCATCGAGTGATGGACCCTGTAGCAAGGTCCGTTTGCCACGATTTCTCGCCGTTCAACAAGCGACTGGCGCTCCTGGCTCCGCCGTTCGGGTTCGAATCACGGGCTTTCCCCCGTGGTGAGAAGACAGGTAGGGCATCAATGACTTACATCAGTTGCTACAGGAGTCTTGCTACGGAGACGGGAGCACGTGATTACAATCGCTGCAAACATTACAGCCTAGCAGCATTGTCGCCCTTCCAGCCCTTCTCGGAGGCGATAAGCTCGGCCGCACGCTCGCCGATTGCGAGGACCGTGAGCATGGGGTTGATTGACACCATGTCCGGGAAGACACCCGCGTCGGCGATGCGGAGGCCCTTGATACCGCGGACCCTCAGCTGAGGGTCGACGACCGCCATGTTGTCGTTTGCAGCACCCATGCGCGTGGTGCCCGCAGGGTGGTACACGGTGTGGGCCACGCGGCGGGCATACTCGCTAATCTCCTCGTCGGTCTGGACGGCGGGGCCCGGAGCGACTTCCTGGCTCAACCACTCCTTGAATGGGCTCTGCTCAGCAACCTTGCGGGCGGCACGGATGCCTGCAACGAGCGTCGCGGCATCGTATCCTTCAGGGTCGGTAAAGTAGCGGAAGTCGAGGGCGGGCTTGACGCTCGGGTCGGCGGACGTGAGGTAGATGCGGCCGCGGGAGCGGGGCCGAGGAATGTTGGGAGTCATGCAGAAGGCGTACCGGTCCTTGATGACGGGGTAACCGAGGCGCTCCGTGTTAAGGGTAAAGGGGATCTGGTAGCAGTGCATCATGAGGTCTGCGGCGTCGTCCATGTCTCCAGCGACCGGGGCGCGGCGGAGGAAGATGCCGGCGTCAGAGTCCATAGTGGTCTGGTTCTCTGGTACAGGCTTGTTGAGTTCCCACATGATGATGGTCTCGGGGTGGTCGAGTAGGTTCTCTCCGACTCCAGGGAGGTCGTGAGCGACAGGGATACCCAAAGCCTGAAGCTGCTGGCGGGGTCCGATACCGGAGTGGAGCATGAGGCGGGGCGTGTCTACGGCTCCTGCACAGAGGATGATCTCACCGCCAACGCGAGGCTTGACAGTCAAGCGCTCGCCAGACTTGAGCGTCACAGTCACGCCAGTGGCAGTCTGGTTCTCAACGCTGACCTTGGAGACCCAGGCCTCGGTGAGGATTGTGAGGTTTGGGCGCTTTTCGTCACCGCGGAGGATCGGGTGAATGTACGCAACGGATGCACTGCTACGCGTGCCGTCGTCGGGATTGTATGATACCGAGAAAAAGCCGACGCCTTGCGTGAGCTTGCCGTCGCGGCGGATCGTCCTGTTAAAGTCGTTGATGATCGGAATACCGAGGGACTCTGAGCAGGAGGCGACCCAGTCGAGGCAGAGCTGATTTTGGTGACGAGCATGCACCGGTTGGATAGTGTTTCGGAGCTTGTCAACCATACGCATCATGGTGTCAAAGTCCCAGCCCTGGCAGCCACGGCTGACCCAGTTGTCCATATCGCGCTTGAATGGGCGGAACGAAATGAGCGTGTTGTGTGAGGAGCAGCCACCGAGAACCTTTGCACGAGAGTGGCGGATATGACTGTTACCCATCGGCTGCTCGGTGGTGCCATAGTCGTAGTCGAGATCGCCTCCCAGGAGGGAGAGCCACTCGCGAAGGTTGAGGACCTCGGTGATATCGTGGTCGGATGGTCCGCCCTCGATAACGAGCACGCGGTGGTCGGGGAGGTAGCCTGTAAGGCGCGAGGCGAGAACACAGCCGGCGGTGCCACCGCCGACGATGATGGTGTCGTAGTGGCCCGAGAGGACAGACTGAGGCAGACTGGACTTGATAACCATGTTGATGATGGGGGGAAATGCAGTGCATCCTCGCCCTGGGGGGGGGGCCAGCTCCTTATATTTGGATGCGTGTCATGAACGAGCAACAGTTTCGTACTACCTCTCACGCGATTAAAGTGGACTGGCTGGCTGGCTGGCTGGCTGGTGCTGTTGCACCCCCGTTTTGTTTCAGTCTGTCACCAGCCCCTCTCTTCTCCTCTTCTCCCTCTCCCCGTCTTGCTGCAGCAATTGTCAAAAAGAGAGACATGATTAGGAGCAGCAGCAGCAGCAGAGCGCCACTGGCCGACGCGGCAGTTGGTCCCACGGGTCACATGCCTGTCCCATAAATCAGGAACCGCGATTTGGGGTGATCGTCATCTTTCTCGTGTTGCTCTCGATCCTATTTACTACCAGGAGGGGTGGGCGGGGTATGTGAATGCAACAAGGGGGAGAGAGAGAGAGAGAGAGATGGTTGCATGACGTACGTATCCGCTGGAAACCCTGCCCTCGCTTGGCAGTGTTGCTCCTCTCCCTCCCCTCCACTCCGCCGAGCTCGGCAGTACGCACACCTCTCCACTCTCTCCGAACGGGGTTAGCTTTGGTCAAAGCCATGTGAACACGCCAAGTGTGCTGTTCTTTTTGCTTTCCTCTTACTCCATCTCATCAACCATGACCTTTGCAAAGGAGATTCACACCTTTTACGGCGGTAGACCCCACCCCGAGGCGTCGTCGGCGGCGACGTTCCAGTCCATCGACCCCTCGACAGGTAAGCCGCTCGCCACCATCTATACCACGACTCCGGCGCAGCTCGATGCTGCTGTCCGATCAGCCGAGACCGCCTTCCCAGCATGGTCCGCTACCCCGCCCGTTGAGCGCGCCAGGATCCTCCTAAAAGCCGCCGCACTTCTCCGACAGCGCAACGACGCGCTCGCACGCACAGAGTCGCTCGACACTGGCAAGGCATGGGCCGAGACGAGCACGGTCGACATCATCACAGGAGCTGATGTCGTCGAGTACTACGCATATCATGTCGCATCCGGAGGTCTCAGCGGACAGACACAGGTGCTCCGCGAAAACGTGCAGATCCACACCTTTATCGAGCCCCTCGGCGTCTGTGCGGGCATCGGCGCGTGGAACTATCCGATCCAGATCGCCTTGTGGAAGTCGGCAGCCTGTCTGGCTGCGGGCAACTGCATGGTGTACAAGCCGTCCGAGGTCACCCCACTGCACGGCAACGCGCTCGCCGAGATCTACATCTCCGCAGGTCTCCCCGTCGGCGTCTTCAATGTTGTGTATGGCGACGGCGTCAGTGTAGGCGCCCCTCTTGTCGCCCACCCTGGCATCGCAAAGGTCAGCTTCACCGGACAAGTGAGCACCGGCGCAAAGGTGGCGAGCGAAGCCGCCCGCGGCATGAAGGGCATCACGATGGAGCTCGGCGGCAAGAGCCCGCTGTTGATCCTTCCCGACGCCGACGTGGACGAGGCCGCCGACATTGCCATGCTCGCCAACTTCTTCTCGACGGGCCAGGTCTGCACCAACGGCACGCGCGTGTTTGTGCCCGACACTCTCCTCGCCGCCGTGGAGCAAGCGATTGTTGAGCGCTGCCGGAACGGCATCAAGATGGGTCTTCCACTAGACGAGACGACAAACTTTGGCCCTGTCGTTAGCGCTGCCCAAAAGGCCAAGATCGAAATGTACATCAAGCACGGACGCGAGGTCGACCGTGCCAAGGTCCTCTACGACGGATCGACAGACGGACAGCGGAACAAGCCGACTGCCGATGGATTCTGGGTACCTCCTGTGGTGTTCACCAACTGCACCGACAACATGCGCGTCGTCAAGGAGGAGATCTTTGGGCCCGTCATGTGCATTCTCCCGTACGACACCAAGGGCCAAGGCCCGTGCGAGTACATTGCCGAGGTCATCCACCGTGCCAACGACACCGAGCTCGGTCTTGCGGCCGGTGTTGTGTCATCCAACTTGGCGCAGGCACAGGACGCCATCCGTCAACTACAGGCCGGCATTACCTGGATCAACACCTGGGGCGAGTCCCCCGCCGAGATGCCTGTCGGAGGCTGGAAGATGAGCGGCATCGGTGTCGAGAACGGCCCCGACGGCATCCGCGCTTACACCCGAACGAAGAGCACTCTTGTCTATCTTGGCAAAGGAGCAGCTTCCGGCATCTTCCCCAAGTTGTAATAGCAGAATCTCAGTAACATGCATGGAAGACATATAGGAATGTCCTCGGGCCGCCACGAGCCTATATGGGAACCCATCTCGCGCTTCAAATTCTGCAGCCAACTGTTTGAGCCTCTATAGAGTCTACAACCGACAATGTTTAGCCTAAACGCAGTGAATAGCTGTCTGTCAGTTCTGATACGCTGCTTTGTACACTCACTGCCGTCCGCGTGGCTGTGGCAGTCGGGCGCCTTGGAGGTGGTTGCGGCGGTAGGGCTGGCCGCAGTGGGGGAAGCGGGAGCCGAAGGAGTAGCGGCATCGTCATGGTCATGGGCGTGGATGTCACCAATGCAGCTGTCACCTCCCTGGGCCACGTCCAGGGCATACACGTCTGGGGTCAGCCGACAAACGAGGGGCCGTCACTCACGGGCCGCAAAGTACTGGATGGCGTCGCTGTCGTACGGTGAGAAGGTCGAGTTGTGAATCGCCAGCTCGAGGGCCTCCTCGAGATTGTCGGCGCTTACCGTTAGCGATTTGCGGTGTTCGATACTCACTAGTGGTTGACAGCAGACGCGGTCACGGTAGGGACATGCAGGAGACGGTGCCTATAGTCAGCGAAGCGAGCCGAGGGGAAGGCTCACATCAGGTCGATCGACCAGTAGGCGCTGGGAGCGGCCGTGGCCAGCTGGAAGCCATGCATGCAGAAGGCGGCGTTGTAGAGACGGTCAGTGTACGACGCGTCGCAGATGACAGTCTCCATCGTGGCGTTGCTGCCGCGGTAATGTCCGCGCCAGCCAGGAAGAGCGCAGTTCTGTAGATCAGCACCGAATGCAACAGCTTATGCTCGAGGGGCGCACCTTGTCGGGGTCGTCACAGCGGAAGATGACGCCCGCCTTGTTGGACGAGAGGATCGCGTCGTACACGCCCAGAGTGGCGGGGAACGCTTCAGGCTTGGTGCCAAAGTAGAGCTGGAAGACAGGGTCGGTCGAGCCGTGCTTGACGATGTAGTCGCGGGCATAGCCTGCGACCTCAAAGGTTTCACTGCAGTCAGCACGGAGTTCACATAGTCGACCTACTTGAGACCCTGCTCGATCATGCGACGCTGGGTGCTGTTGCAGCTGGCGTGAATCTCGATAGAGGTCGAGTACTCGCTCTCCCTCTTGAAGAGGGCCGGGGCAGGCAGCGCGGCCACGGTTCCGGCGAGGAGGGCAGTGGTGAAGAGGTTGGGGAGCATTGTGACTGGAGTGTTGGCGTTGTTGGAGTTGGAGTGAATAATGGCTGACGATTGTGCAGCGTCCTTTTATCCACCTTCGTCGTCGATGGTGTTGCGAACGTCCGTCCCCATGGCCGTTCCTCATGTTCGTCTGCCAAGAATCCACACTTTGGCATTAGAAGGACTGATGCCTCCACAGTACGCCGCATATCGGAGTGGGTACATGACCGCTGCGGTCCTCGCCCAGCGAAGGCACGCCGCAAGCTGCGTTGGTTGCTGTCGAGAACGCTTCCCCTCTTTCCATCCACTCCGGAATGCCAAGCCTCGACTGGAACGTGCAGCGAAGGACTTTGAGGACTGGGTGGTTTCTGTGACAGATCAAGGAAGATGGGTGAATAGCAGAGGTCGGACGATGAGGTAAGAATCAGAAACCCGGGAGCCGGAGGACCCTCGATCCTTCTGATTTTCCCGATTGCGCGTCCGTGTTTGTCGATCATTTGATGGAATAAGAAAGAACAAGCCCGCCCGCGCCCGCGCCAACAGTTGTCCAAGTCGATGACAACGACGACAACGTCAGTGGTATCAACGCGTCTGCCGCTGGCGATGAACGCGTTGCAAACATCCAAATATCCATACCACAGCAAAGCTCAAACGTCATCTGACCAGCAGTGCCGCCCACCCAAGCCAGTGACAACGGGAGCAAAGGGTAGGTGGTAGCCGCGCGCCATGGCGCTTATTAGCCCTCCCTTGCAATGACGGAACGTGGCTTGCGCTCTCCGGTCTTATCAGCGCCTCCAGCCAAATCAGGTGGTACTATGGCATGCACAGAGCAAATGTTGACGGTTCTCACACCTTGTCTCTTGCTCATCCCCAGGCGCCCTTGTCACCGCCAGCATGAGCTCACCACCGCCCCCGCTGCCTGCCCAGATGACGACCGCATCCGAACCCTCCTCGTCCGGCCCGACTCGCCAAAAGTTCCGGCGCTCAAAGGATGGCTGTCTGGTATGTTTCTCCCTGTTGCTCCCGTTTACCTGAACAGACATGTCGAAAGCGCCGTAAACGCTGTGATCTCACCGGACCGAGATGCCAGGCGTGCTTCCGGCTCCATCTCGTGAGTGTCCACCACCATATCTGATTAGAATACTCACGCCTGTGCCCAGACCTGTACATGGCCCGCGAATGTATCCCCGCGACAGCGTTTCTCGGACAGACCCGACAATGGTGGCCCGTCGCCCGAGAGCACAGTAGCAATCAAGTCTTCTCTGCCGTCGCTCACATCCCCGCCCACATCCCTCGGGTCCGGGACATCGATTGCGGGACTCCATAGGAACCAGGATGCCCTCGACTCGCTGGTGCTCCTCGGCCTCACGGCTGAGAGTGCGCTTGCTTCAGAAGTCCGACAGCCCCCGTCGCAGCCCCAGATCGAAGCCCTTACTAACCCTCCTCCGAGAACTTCCATCGACACGAGCATGACCATACCCTCGCAGTCGCCGGAGTTCGATCTCCTTGGCAATGTCCCGTTCGCTGATATGCTTGGCATCCTCGATTTGGACGAGGTGAGATCATGCCGGTGTATCGTGTTGAGCTAACGGTAAGGTCACCCTACAACTGTGGGCTGCAGATTGTATGCAACCGTTAGGGGCCGCAGGCGGCCCTCTCGCAGCCAACGGTGCAGCAACAACAAGTCAGACCACCGATGGCATTGCTTTCACCTCAAGCTTGCTGCTCCCTGTCTCTCCACCTACCACCATGGCCAGCTCCTCCCACCTCAGGGCTTCGACTGGAGCATCTTCGTCCCCATCGAATGCCGACACTACAGTCAATACGGCAGCACAGTCAGAACTCTTGAAGCATTTCCAGCAAACACTCAGCCGCCTCGTCTCCTGCTCAGGCGACCCGCAAGGCTTTGACGCGTTTACCGCGCTCGCTGACCGGAACCGCGCATTATTCCTCTCGATCCTTGCCTGGGCTGGGCGCCATCTCTCCAACTCTGGTCATCCGCGCTACGAGGCCATCTGCGAGCGGCTTGGAGCCCAAGCGGGCACCATGGTCCTTGCGCAGCTGGAGAAGACGGATATGGAACTCGAATGCGAAAAGACAACTGCACGCGACCGATCAGGACCGCGGTCGCCGGAAGAGGACGAGGAGGAGAATGAAACGAACCGGGAGCGCATGACACTGGTGGCAGCAGCCCTCATGGTCATGCAATTCAGGGTATGATATCACTTCATTGAGTGTCCTCACTGACTTTGCAGATCTGCCGCGGCGACGTCTGGGGCTTTGACGAACTTGCGGCAAAGACTGCCAATCTGGCCTCGGCGCTCTTTGAGATTGTCGGCACAGGACAGGATCCCATGGCAGCACAGTTGTGAGCTTCACGAGTGTGTGCTCCGTTGACGTTAGTTTCGACAATCTCATCTACCACGACATCCTCAGCTCTTTTGCCTATACCCGCGGCACCATGGTGCCATACTCGCTGGTGGCCAAGCACACAGAACAGCAGCTGGACCCACTTCACACGCTTACCGGCGTCAACATGCCCGTTTTTTGCAAAATGTATCGCCTGGCCTCCCTCATTCGCCAGCGCCGCGATGTCGACGGCAGTGGTGACTCGCTCACCGACGAGGCGCTCCTCGATGTCGTCCACTCTGCAGAGAGACTCGAGGTGGAGTTGGAGGATGAGCGCCGGCGGATTGATGCGCTTGTGCGAGGTAGGTGATGGTGAGCTCCTTGAGCTAACGTTCAGCAAAGCCCCACATGCGCTCGCACAGGTACCTCCACGAAGCCTTCCGAACGGCAAGCCTTATCCAAATCCGCGGCTTTGTTCTCTGCGAGCCGCCCTGCTCGCTCAAGATGCGACTACTCGTTCGCCAGAGCCTCTCGCTGCTGGAAGTGATGATCCAGCAGAACTTGCCTGGCGTGTGCTCCATACACTGGGTACTGTTCATCACGGCGCTCTGTGCTGTGCCTGGCACGTCTGTTGAGGGGCCAGACGACAGAGAGAGGGTAGAAAGGCTGTACGACGAGTTCCAGTGCGTAATCCCATCCTATATATACCCCTACTGACGCGACCACAGAAAGGCGATTGTGGGTTTCCTAAACGTGCCTCGTACCCGCCGACTTGTCCGTGAGATCTGGTCGCGCAACCAGGATGGGAAGGTCTTCAAAGACTGGATCGAAGTCGTCACGGAATGGGACTGGGAACTGTTTCTCGTCTGAGGAACCGACCTTCCGGTTTGTGAACTGCCACTGCTCTACTGATGTCCGCAAGTCTAGCGAAACTTGTTTAATGTATCCCTAGTGTCACACCTATATGTACCGATATGCGTTCTCGCCGCTGCACTCTCAATCCTACAATCAAAAGCAAACGTGTATAGTCAAGCGTTCAGAAGAAAAAGTCGGAGATACGCTGTCCAGCGCTGCGTCCATGGCTTGCGCGCTTGGCCTCGGCAGCGGCCGTCATGTCCTCGATTTCCTGAATATCCGATACAAAGTCCAGCTGCTCAAGTGGGATTGCAACCTGGCGTCGCTTGTTGACCGACGAGTCGTACAGCTTCGAAGCGAGGTAAATGGCGGCAAAGATGAAGATGGAGCCGTAGGCGAACACAAACGACACGGCGTCAAACTTGCCGATAAAGCAGTAGTAACCGGCAAAGATGAAAGTGAGCGGGCACCAGAAGAGGAGCCACCATCCACTGAGCGGCTGGAGGAAGCCGAGTTGAGGAAGATAGTGCGGGTACAGCCCCTGCCTCTTCAAGCCGGCGCGGAAACGCAGATATGTGATTGCGATAGCCGACCATGTAACGAGCTGCGCGGAACCGCACAGATTAATCCACCAGCTGAGGACCTTGCTCGCGCTTGTTGACATGGACAGGAAGCTAAGGCAGCCAAATGCCAAGGAAACCAGGACCGCAACGTACGGGACACCGTTGCGGTTGACTCGGCGAAGGACACCTGGAGCTTGGTGACGGAGAGCGAGGCCGTACAGGGATCGCGAGGCGGCGAAAGTGAACGAGTTGGCGGTTGAGATGCAGCTGACAAGAATGACAGCGTTGACAATGGAAGGCAGCGCGGGGATTCCGAGACGGTTCATAGAGATGATGTAAGGGCTTCGTGCAGCTCCGGCTGCGCTGTTGGCGATGGCACCGAGCAGGTTCTTGTCATCCGAAGCAGCGACAATGCCCACACACAGCGCACCAGTGAGGTAGAAGCAAAAGATGCGGTACACGGTTGCCTTGAATGCCTTGGGAAGTACGCGGCGGGGGTTCTTCACCTCGCCACTGACGAGTGACAGATAGTCGGGACCGACAATCCTGATCATGTCAGCCTCGACACCATTCACCGCGACTCACGCAAAGGTGCTCCAGCACAGTGAATCCCAAATACCCTGAACAATCTTCTTGGCGCTGGTGTGGCCGGCAAATACACCAGGGTTTTTCCAGAAGCGGAATCCATACCTGTCTTTAAGAGGGTTTCTAAGGATAGTCAGCTCAGGCGACACTTGTCATGCGGTCATCACTCACCCGCCACACATGGTCACCAGCGTGTACAGAACCAACCCCGCCATAAGGAAGAGCTTGGTGATGGAAATCCAGAACTCGGTCTCTCCGTACCAGCGCACGTTGTAGAGGTTGAGGATAGCGAGGAGCACCAGCACCGAGACGATCATTACCGCATTGCTCAAGGTGGCGGTCCAGTACTTGATAATGAGATTGATAGCGGTGATATCATAACAAATCAGAGCGAATTGTGTGATAACATACTGCTGTTAGCGCTTGTAGCGCACAAGGGAAGTCTCACGTTCCAGCCGAGGGCCATTCCGAAGCTCTGATCGACAAATCGAGACGCATACTGGATGAAGCCACCATCCACGGGGAGGAGGGTGGTCATCTCGATCAAGCAGTTGGCAGCAGCCCAGACGACGATACACCAGATGGACATGCCGATGAGGAGACCCAGCGGGCCAGCGCTGGTCAGGGGGATGCCAATGGAGATGAACAGGGCTGAGCCGATGGAGCCTGATATGGCGATGAGCTGAATGTGGCGCATTCGCAAGCCACTGACATGGTGTGAGTTCCCCGCCGCCGATGTGCTCACCGATGGGCCTCGGGCATGCCATGTTGTTGTGTGGTGTGGTTGGACTCCTCGTCCGCAGGATTGACGATCTCAGTGGCGATATCGCCCTTTTCGGAGATCGACTCCCCTTTGTCGAGCATTGTGTTTGTTGCACTTGAGTGGGAGAGGGGGAGGAAGCTGAGAGGTCCGAGAGTGCAGGAGAGGGATAGGAGACGCGCAGCCTTTTATCGGACCGCTGCATCGTGCACTATCTTACCCCACGGCCCCGCGAAGCGAATGCTCCGCAGGTCATCCGCGGAATGGAGCATTTTGCAGAAAGCTTGTTGGCTGACGGCAGCACCGAAAGGCTAGAAGATTGTATCAGCAGGCGGTTACGAGGTGGGCATGAGCTGGGCACAGCCAAGTACCGAGCGAGATAACGACACTCCCTGAACTCAGCGCGGGGTACGGGCGCTAGCAATTCATGTTCCCCACAGCGCCCATTGCCGCGCGCGGTCACCGTCGCTACCCGCCACACGTGACGCCACAAGCGCCGAGACGCAGATAATAAACGCCCCGTAGCGCCAGAAGCGCAATGACTGTGATCATGAACGATACCGACTATCGGTATCACGGTTTCGCAGGCTTGGGCCGAGGATAACAAACGGCCCCTGATACTTAAAAACCAAGCGAAGCTCTCAAAACCAAAGCTGTCAAACGCTCCTTTCTATTCTCGCTCACTATCAAGGTTGAACAAGTTGAACATGACCGCCGACCGTTCCCCCACTGGCCAGATGAGCGTCGAGCGCCTCCCAATCGTGGACATTGGCGCTTATCTTAACGATGCTGCGACGGAAGATGACAAGATGGCCACCCGCGATGCTCTCGACAGTGCCTGTCGCGAGTTTGGTGTGTAGATGCACTGGCCGTTCGCTAACACGGAAGGGTTCTTCTACGTAACTGGCCATGGCTTGGCGCCAGAGTACCTCCAGTCGCTGCTCAAGCTGGGGCACAAGTTCTTCGACCTCCCGGCCGAGACAAAGGAGTCTATCTCCATCTTCAAATCGCAAGACCGGGTTCGCGGATACCAGCGTCTCGGCGAGAATGTCACCTATGCCAAGCGCGACCAGCAGGAGGTGCCTATCTACGCTTTGGAGTGTAGCTGACCCCCAGGCTTTGGACATCTACCCCGAGCCTGAGAACCCCTCAACAGAGATGTTGATGGGCTCACAGCTCTGGCCCAGCGATGAGGACATGCCGGGCTTCAAGGCGACCATGCTCGACTACACTGAGAAGATGACAAAGATTGGTGGGGCCTTCATGCGCGCAATGTCCGACGTCCTTGGCCATGATGATGTGTTCCAGGAGCTGCAGAAGGACAACTATTGGGTGCTTCGCGTTATTGGTTACCCACCTCTGCACCCCACGTTCGACACTGAGCAGGGAATCTCGTGTGGCGCACACACCGACTACGGCTGTCTTACGTTCCTCCTCGCTGATGACACTCCCGGCTCTCTTCAAGTGGAGGCCAAGGACGGCTCATGGATCGTTGCAGACCCCATCCCTGGCGCCTTCATCGTCAACATCGGTGATATTGTGGACACTCTCACCTCCCACACTTACAAATCGACCTATCACCGTGTTATTCACCGTGGAGAGAGATACCGGGTTTCCATCCCCTTCTTCTTTGAGCCTCCTCGCAACTTCCTTGTCACCCCTCTCGGCAGCCTTGTCCCCCAGGGAACGAAACCTGTCGAGCCCTTTACATACTTCGACCACCTCAAACGCATGATCTACAACCACTTTGTCGCCACTGACCAGCCGCTCCCCGAGAAACCGAACGCCAATGCGCTCACTCAGAGGGGATAGTTAATGCTATAAGGGAACATGATGAAGGGCACAAGACAGAATAAGAATAATCTAAGCAATACGAGACTTGAATGCAAGAGTCGAGTTCAATTCTTTCATTGTCCTAGCTACACACGACTTGCAAGCTTCGAGGTCACTCGGGCTAGGGCAAGTGTCTCGCTTGATTATAGATACAAAGTTACATTGACGAGGCCGTGCCCGGTCGCTCGGCTGCTCAGCAGCTCACTTCTTCGCCGCATCGCTGCAACAGACACCGTTCTTGCAGTTGACGCCGGGGGCACACCTGATGTTGCAGCCGCCACAGTTCAAGTTGTCGGTGAAGGGGTCGATGCACTGGAGCTTGCACGAGAGGCGACCGGGAGGGCAGGCGCACTTGCCCTCACAGCAACTGTTCTGGGGGCACTTGTAACCGCAAGCACCACAGTTGAAGGGGTCGTTCGAGGTCTTGACGCACTTGCCGTCGCACATCGTGTATCCCTTATCGCAGCCTCCGGTGCCGGAGCACTTGCCTGCCGAGCACGTCTTGCCGTCGCCACACTTGGTGCCGCACGAGCCGCAGTTCATCGGGTCCGTCATCAGGTCCGAGCAGCCTGACGGGCACTGTGTCTGGCCGGAGCCACAGCCACCGGAGCACTTGCCTGCCGAGCATGTCTTGCCGTCGCCGCACTTGGTGCCGCAAGAGCCGCAGTTCATCGGGTCCGTCATCAGGTCCGAGCAGCCCGACGGGCACTGTGTCTGGCCGGAGCCGCAAACGGGGGTTGTCGTACACTTGCCAGCCGAGCAGGTTTGGCCGGCGGCGCACTGAGTACCGCACGATCCGCAGTTCATTGGGTCGGTCTGTGTCTTCTTGCACTCGCCGTTGCAGAGCGTCTCGCCGGGGCCGCAAACCGGAGTAGTCGTGCACTTGCCAGCGGAGCAGGTTTGACCGTCACCGCATTTCGTCCCACAAGAGCCACAGTTCATCGGGTCCGTTTGAGTCTTCTTGCATTCGCCGTTGCAAAGTGTCTCGCCAGCGCCGCAAACAGGGGTTGTCGTGCACTTGCCGCTCGAGCATGTCTGGCCGGAGGTGCACTTGGTGCCGCACGATCCGCAGTTCATCGGGTCCGTCTGGGTGTTCTTGCACTCGCCGTTGCAAAGGGTTTCGCCGGGGCCGCAAACGGGGGTGGTCGTACACTTGCCGGCAGAGCACGTCTGGCCGGAGGTGCACGTGGTGCCGCACGAGCCGCAGTTCATCGGGTCCGTCTGAGTTTTCTTGCACTCGCCGTTGCAAAGTGTCTCGCCAGCGCCGCAAACGGGGGTGGTCGTACACTTGCCGGCAGAGCACATCTGGCCGGAGGTGCACTTGGTGCCGCACGAGCCGCAGTTCATCGGGTCCGTTTGAGTCTTCTTGCACTCGCCGTTGCAGAGCGTCTCGCCAGCGCCGCACACTGGGGTGGTTGTGCACTTGCCGCTAGAGCAGGTTTGACCGTCACCGCACTTGGTGCCGCACGAGCCGCAGTTCATCGGGTCCGTCTGAGTCTTCTTGCACTCGCCGTTGCAGAGTGTCTCTCCGGCGCCGCAAACGGGGGTTGTCGTGCACTTGCCACCAGAGCAGGTTTGGCCGGCGCCGCACTTGGTGCCACACGATCCGCAGTTCATCGGGTCCGTCGAGGTGATAGCGCAAGTGTTGCCACACTTGGTCGATCCGTTAGGGCACGACTCGCACTTGCCGCTGCTGCAGATACCGTCGCCGCACTTGGTGCCGCAAGCGCCGCAGTTCATCGGGTCACTTCCGGTGTCGGTGCAGGTGCCGTCGCACGAGGTCTGGCCACCAGTGCAGGCAGGTGTGCACTTGCCGCCAGAGCATGTCTCGCCAGCAGCGCACTGGGTTCCACAAGAGCCACAGTTCATCGGGTCGGTCTGCGTCTTCTTGCACTCGCCGTTGCAGAGTGTCTCGCCGGGTCCACAGACTGGAGTAGTCGTGCACTTGCCACCAGAGCAYGTCTGRCCMGWKGKGCACTTGGTRCCGCARGAKCCACAGTTGTTGGGGTCAGTCGAGGTGATGACGCACGTGTTGCCGCACTTGGTCGAACCGTTGGGGCACGACTCGCATTTGCCGCTGCTGCAGATGCCGTTGCCGCACTTGGTACCGCAAGAGCCGCAGTTCATCGGGTCGCTTCCGGTGTCGGTACATGTGCCGTCACACGAGGTCTGGCCACCAGTGCAGGTAGGCGTGCACTTGCCACCAGAGCATGTCTGGCCAGTTGGGCACTTGGTACCGCAGGATCCACAGTTGTTGTTGTCGGTCTGAGGGTTCGAGCAAGTGCTACCACACATGATCGAAGGCGGCGAGCAAGGAGGAGTACACTTGCCTGCGGTGCAGGTCTGACCGGCCATGCACTTAGTACCACAGGCGCCACAGTTCATCGGGTCGGTCTGGGTGTTCGAGCAAGTACCGTCGGGGCACATCTGAGAAGGTGGCGAGCAGGTAGTCGTGCACTTGCCAGCGGTGCAAGTCTGGCCATCGGCGCACTTGGTGCCGCAGGCGCCGCAGTTCATAGCGTCGGTCTGGGTATTCTTGCACTCGCCGTTGCAGAGGGTTTCGCCGGGGCCACACACCGGAGTAGTCGTGCACTTGCCGGCCGAGCAAGTCTGGCCATCGGCGCACTTGGTGCCGCAGGCGCCGCAGTTCATCGAGTCGGTCTGGGTGTTCTTGCACTCGCCGTTGCAGAGCGTAGAGGGAGGCGAGCAGGTAGTCGTGCACTTGCCACCCGAGCAGGTTTCACCGGATGCGCACTTCGTTCCACAGGCTCCGCAGTTCATCGAGTCGGTCTGCGTGTTCTTGCACTCGCCGTTGCAGAGCGTAGAGGGAGGCGAGCAGGTAGTCGTGCACTTGCCACCCGAGCAGGTTTCACCGGATGCGCACTTCGTTCCACAGGCTCCGCAGTTCATCGAGTCGGTCTGCGTGTTCTTGCACTCGCCGTTGCAGAGCGTAGAGGGAGGCGAGCAGGTAGTCGTGCACTTGCCACCCGAGCAAGTCTGGCCATCCGCGCACTTGGTGCCACAGGCACCACAGTTCATCGAGTCGGTCTGGGTGTTCTTGCACTCGCCGTTGCAGAGGGTCTCACCGGGGCCACACACCGGAGTAGTCGTGCACTTGCCGGCCGAGCAAGTCTGGCCATCGGCGCACTTGGTGCCGCAGGCGCCGCAGTTCATAGAGTCGGTCTGCGTGTTCTTGCACTCGCCGTTGCACGATGTCTGGCCGGGAGGGCAGCTGCCAGTGCATTTTCCGGCAGAGCAGGTCTCGCCGGCGCTGCACTTGTTGCCGCAGGTGCCGCAGTTGTTCGAGTCGGTCTGCATGTTGACGCACTGGCCGTTGCAGCGCGTGTTCGGGGCGTTGCAGGTCGAGGGCAGGCAGAAGCCGCTGCTCGAGCAGCCGTAGCCGGACGGGCAGCAGAGGCCAAAGTAGCCGCAGCGGACGCCGCCGTTGTTGCACTTGATGACGCAGCGGCCGTTCAGGTTCGTGTAGCCTTCGGGGCAGCACCTGCCGTTGACCATGTCGGCGGGGTCGCAGTTCTGAGGAGGCACACACCGGCCCGACGAGCACGTAAAGCCGTTGGGGCAGCAGACGGTGCCGCAGCGCGGCTGGCCGCTCTCGCAGGCACCAGAGGGCACGCACTTGCCGCCGGAACAGCTGTAGCCAACGGGGCAGCATGTCCCGTTGCACTTGGCCTGTCCGGATGGGCAGTTGGAAGGGGGAGTCCAGCACTTGCCCTTGACGCAGCTGCAGCTATCGTCGGGGCAGACGTTGCCGCAAGCACCGCAGTTCTTCTTGTCGCAGCTGAGGTTGACGCACTTTCCGTTACACAGGGTCTCGCCCCAGCCGCACTTGGGAGTAGTGCTGTAGCAGTGGCCGTTGATACATGAGCAGTCGCCGGCGCACTTGTTGCCGCACGAGCCGCAGTTGAAGTTGTCGGTCAAGAGATTGGTGCAGGTGGTGCCGCACTTGCACATGCCTTTGCCGCTGCACAAGCTGCTGCCTCCGTCGCCAAGCCACCAGGTGCGCTTGTCGACATCTCCGTCCGGCGCCCTCCTAACCTGTTAGCAGATGGTGCGGGTGCCACCATGTACTCACGCCGAGAGGTCATTGGCTTGGGCCGCCTCAAGGGCTTCCCTTGGAGTAATATGAATAGCAGTTGCTGGGGTTACGGCTACAAAAGCCGCTACCAGAGCGATGCCCCAGTTGATAGGGCGCATGATGAGTGGAAGAGTGTGGAAGAATCCTTGATGGATGAGGGGCACAGAGAGTGTCAAGGGCACGGTTTAAGTAGATGTCAGAAGCGTTCTCTTGGCCGCAACGACGGAGACCTGTCCAGATACCTTCTCCCAACGGCCTTGTCCCAACGACCTCCTCCCAGAGGCCTCCTCCCAGAGACCTCGTCACCCCTGTTCTGTGCTGCAACCCCTCTGACCTTGCAGGCGAAGAGGACGGGACGCGACCAGGTGGTCCCATGATCCCCCCGTCCCACTCGAGGCAGTCACCCCGGGGCCTGCAGTGGTCATCGTCCAGCAGAGGTCGCCCTCGAGACGACGTCTCGATGCCGAGATGTGCCACTCGTACTCCCCCTCGGATGTTGAGTTGAGTCTCGTGGTCCCGCCTCTGTTGTTGTTCTGTGGGGTGAGTCGAGGCGAGCGACGCGCTGCGGGGGGGCTGCATCCGCAGTTGATCGTCTGGTGTGACGGCGGTGCGTTAATCGGGTCAACTTTGGTTGCTCGTTGCGGGCTAAGACCACCGGTGTGTGAGTGAGCGGCCTCAGGCAAAACGGCCAGCGGCCAGCGAGGCAGGCAGGCAGGCAGGTTTAGAGTAAGTGAAATGAGAGGAGACGGGGACGGTGAAGCGGGGGGGGGGGGKCATGAAAACGGGCGGCAAACGATTCCCCGCTCCTGGGCTGGGCTGGGCGGCGTCTGAGTCAAATCGGATTACAATCACACGACCTGCGCATGCCTGGGTTGCTCAGATTACAGGCTTCGGTCTCGGTCCCGGTCTCGGTCTCGGTCTCGGTCTCGGTCCCGGTCTCGGTCTCGGCGTCGCCGCGCCCTCGTGCGCCG
This sequence comes from Apiotrichum akiyoshidainum, assembly GCA_002973495.1. Classification (NCBI taxonomy): domain Eukaryota; kingdom Fungi; phylum Basidiomycota; class Tremellomycetes; order Trichosporonales; family Trichosporonaceae; genus Apiotrichum; species Apiotrichum akiyoshidainum. Next base: position 2,991 of record PQXP01000331.1, on the reverse strand, counting down.
TCGCCGTCACTGGCATCCTCCGGCATACATGCATGGCAAGACTCCAACACTCCACTCCACTCTGAGCCCCAGTCTACAACGACACGTCCAGCGTCCAGCTCCCTCTACCTCCATACAACCCAGCAGTAGCAGCACTGCGCTACTCGTCCACGCGGTGCTTCTTTCCAAAGCCCATCTTGAACTTTCCAAAGCCCGCCGCGCCCGAGATCTTGCGGCCGAGGCTGCTGCCGCCCGCGTAGCTGCCGCCGCCGGGCGGGCCGCTCGACATGTACGTGCCCGACGCGGTGCGGTCCGGGCGCGACATGGACTGCGACCGCGCGCTGTGGTGCGGTGCCGGGATAGGGACGCCGAGCGACGAGTGGTTGGACGACGCGGTCGAGGTCGAGAGCACGCTGCTCGACAGGTCGCCAGACGCCGCAAAGTGGTCGCCCGCCGCGCCTCCGCGGACCGGCGAGCGCGACGCGCCAGAACGCACGGGCGACGGCTGCTGCGAGCCCGACCGCGAGGGATACAGCTGCCCGGGGGCAGGCGCCGCGTGTCCATTGCGCTTCTCGGCGCCGTTCTCTTCGTGCGACGCGCCACCGGGCGACACGTTGTTGGACGACTGCCGCCGCGGGAGCGTGCCGCGCGTCTGCGACATTTCGGACGCCACCGTGCTGTTCAAGGGGTGCGGCATGCTCTCGCGCTTCTTGAGCGAGTACCACTTGGACTTTTCCTGGGCAGGCGAGCGCAAGTATGCGCCGCCGGTCGTCGCTTCGCGGCGGGTGGACGACGTCGGCTTCGGGGAGAGCGACTCGTTGGGTGAGTGTCGGGTAGTCGTCGGCGGTGCGCTCGTCGGCGTGGTGACCCCGCTGCCGTTGACCTGCAGCTCCCCGGAAGGCACCTGGATCTTTGGCCGTGTCGGTGTCATAACGGGAGCAGCCGCGGGGACTGGCACCGGGGCCGGGTGCGGGTGGACTTCGCTCGCCGGGGTCGTCGGGAGCGGGGCCGAGGTGCCAGACACCGCCGACGCGGCATCATGGCTGCGTGCGTCCGAGTCGTCCTCCTCGGGCACCTCGACGAGCGGGACCGACACGGGCTCGACGGGCACGGGCGGGACCGACACGGGCAACGACGCCGCGACGCGCGGCTGCGGCATCTTGGTAAGGCCGAGGTCGCTCAGATTGAGGTCGGCCGCCTGGTAGAACAGGACATATCCGGCGCCGGTAATGTTGTCACCAAAGTAGTTTGCCAGGTCCTCCTCCTCGATCGGCTCGACGTTTTCGTCGTCGCACATGACCCACTGGTTGCCGGCGCGCACGACCGTGACGTAGTGGCCGTGGGTGGGGCCGCTGTCTGTCAGCGTGGGGGCGATAAGGGTGGGGCGGCGCTGTGCCCACGCGTTGTGCTGGCTCGTGCGCATGCTCGTGACATGCTCGTGACCTGGCTCGTGGACTCACTTTCCGATATGGACAACGACCGCAAACAGCTCGTACAGACGCTCGGCGTCCTTTGTGTCTTCTGTCGTGCAGGGGACGCGGAGCTGCAGCGGGAAGGTGACGCGGTAAAAGAGCTTGTGCAGGCGGCCCATCTCGTCCTGGCGGAAGCGCTTCAGGTGGAGGCCAAGAATGTTGGGGAGCGACTTGATGCGCATTCTGGCAGTGTCAGTGCAATTCATGGGTCGGCAGCTTACCTCCGCTCGGCCTCGACTAGGCTGCAGCACGTCTCGCAGTAAAACTTGTTGGTCGAGCAGAGCATCTCCGAGTGGGAGAACTGGCGGAGACATGCGGTGAGGGACGAGTGCTGCTCGATATCGATCGAGAGGTCGAGGAACGTCTCCTCGCGGCTGGAGGTGGTTTCACAGTTGAGGCAGCGCGTCTCGTTGACGAGGACGCCCTGGAACAGGTTGTGGATAAACGTGCGGCCGTGCTCGGTGATGTTGGTGACCTCGTTGCCCTTTGCCTTGAGCTCCGAGTCGAGACGCTCCACCTCCTCGGCGAGCTGGTTGAGAATGAATCCGAGAAACTCGTGCGCGTCCTGCTGGCCCTGGCCTGCGAACAAGACGTGGTGGTTGCGGACGGTGCGGAGGACGTCTTCGGGGCGGACGACACCGCGGCCAAGGGCACCTGCGAGGTAGGGGCCGCCGCCGCGAGTTGTCGACGGCGGGGGGAGGGAGGCAAGCAATGAGGGGCCCTGGGGCTGTCCCGGCTGCCCGGGCTGTCCGTTAGCAGCCGTGCCATTCTGGGCAACGAGCGAGGCTGACGGCAAGGACGCGGCGTTGCCTCCGGTGGAGTTTGCCTGGCTGGTTGCCGCGGTGGGTGTCTTTGGGGCTGCGGGGTGGTGGGGTGCCGAGGTGGAGAGGTGGTGGAAGAGGGTCTGGATGGTGGAGAAGAGGGTCATGTCGGGAAAGTTGGGGTCGTGGGGGAGGACAATGGGCGGAGGTGCGGGGGCGGCGGCGACTGGTGCCGGCTGGAGGACGGCGGGGGGAGGCTTTGACGACTTGTCATCGTTCTTCTTGCCAAAGGAGAATGACAGTCCGCGGCGCTCTTTTGCTGCTGGGGAGGCTACCTTGTCCTTGTCGTCAGCGGTGGCCTGGGGACCCTTGCCGTTGGTGGTGGTTGCGGCGCCCACATTGTCCGGGCTTGGAACGCGGATGGGCTCTGTTGCAACGGGGCCGCCGAGGGCGTTGTACGGCTTTGCGACGTCGGGGTAGGCCTCTACAAAGTGACGGAACGGCGGCGATGCGTAGAGGGCCTGGAGGACAGAGTTGCAGTAGCAGGTGTTGCCAAACTGGGGTCAGTCGGCCGAAGGAGACGCGACCACTCACGTTCTCGAGACCCCAGAGGACCTCGTCGCCAATCTCGCGCTCTTTGCCTTTGTCAGCCGAGCCGTTGGCGAGGTCGAGGATGGGGGTGTCTTTGGGGGTGCTGGTGCCGTTGGGGCCGTTGTTTCCGCCGATGCGGAACCGGCGCCAGTTGTCCATCGGGGGGTGGGGTGTTGCGGTGGGTGAGC
>PQXP01000026.1:99847-112213 GCA_002973495.1 Apiotrichum akiyoshidainum | reverse complement strand
CCCAACCCGATCGCGGCACGGTTCCAGGCCGAGACAGCCGCGATCCGCCCCCCGAATTCTGGTTCTGGAACAGTCGCGTCGTCGCGTTGTCGCTTTGCCGCTTTGGACGCCGTGGCGCGTGGCGCATCGTGCCATGCGTGCACGCGTGCGTGCATGCGGCCATGCGGCCTGGCGTGGTGGCCCGGGGTGTCGATTGGATTGCGCATTCAACGTATCGATGCCCAATGCCCACGCTCGTGGCGCGAGGCCAGTGCAGGCCCCGATCCTTGCGCGCGCCGATGCGGCTGGCGCCGGCTACCGTGTACAGTGTACATGCCGCCCCAATACCGCGGCCCCGATACCCATCCATACTGCAGGCGCCAGCTCGCGGCCCTCTGACAAGGCATGTTTCTGCTCTGCGGCCACCCAGAGCGCGGTCGGCCGGCCCTGCTCCCGTCTGAAGGCATCTGGGGCGCTGAGCGCTGAGCGCGGGCGGGGTGCGGGGGCTGCTCACAGTGCTGCTGGTGCGGAGCTGTCGCCATGTCTGTCTTGCAGTGTGGGCATGTTTGCCGCGACGCCAGAGTTCAGAGGCTGCGACGCATCGCAGCAACCGCCCGCACCCGTCGCTGCCTGTACTGCCCATGGGGTTGCCTCCTCGTCGTGCGCGGGTTGTCCCGGAGACGCAGTCTGTCCTGCCTGCGCGATGCCGTCCTTGGCCTGTCTCGGGGCCAGCTCGAGGTCCCTGCTGGACCGTGCTGTCTGGACCGGCCATGGATTGCCTCGCTGGGTGATGGGGCCGCAATCACCACTAGTTCCTACACTGCGACATTTGATCTGCATGGGGGCTGCTACACAACACTGCTGCTACTCTTTCCGACTACTCCCCGCGGCGTCGAGCGCGACGGCGTCCTTGATGAGGAGGTGCCACCACGCCATGCCGAGGGGGATGGTGGCGAGGTGCCAGAGGGCGTGCGCGTCGAGTGCGCGGGCGAACGGGGGGAAGTCGAGGAGCTCGAGCGACATTGCGGCCATGGTCAGCAGCACCAGGATGGCGGGCGTCCAGTTGGACCCCTTCACGGGGAACGGGTACGGCGCGGGCCACGCGAGCGCGCCGCCGAGCTTTGGGCGCCACACGAACGACACGCTCCACATTACCCAGATGAGGTTGCCGATCATGCCGAGCACGGCGGCGAACGCGACGTGGTAGCCGTACGGGAAGAACTCTAGGCTCGAGACGTAGGCAAAGTGGCCGAGAACGGTCACGGCGACGAGCGCCGAGATGGGAGCGAGGAGGGCAGACTTGCCCCGCGCCGTCTGAAGACGGAACACGCGGATAATCGCATAGTGTAGCGTCGTGCCGATCGTGACCGTTGCGGAAAAGTAGTCGAGGCGCTCAGTCCACGGGAGGTCTGTCTGTCAGCGGCTGTATTCTGGACGTTACTAGCAACGCACCCCTGGTGTGGAACACTGCGCTCCAGATCCACGTATTGACCTGCACGAGCGCGGCAAACTGGAGCCACCAGCGGAGTCCGTTTGTCTTGGACACGCGGCGCGATACGTCCACCCAGCCCTTGTAGTGGACGAGCAGGTTGCCGAGGGAGAAGATGACGCTCGCGGGCTCCTGCATGAGGAGCCACCGGTGGAAGGCCCACTTGCCGTGGAACTGGTGGTAGTACTCGCTGCCGACGTCCGCGAGATCGGTCAGCGCGTGCGAGCATTCATAGCCGCAGTCGGCGGCGCAGTCCCACGCGAGCGCGCGGAGAGGGAGGGAGATGTCGGACGGCGTGCAGGTCTCAACGCACACTTGGTGGCATGCGAGGTAGCTGCCGTGTCGATCGCCACTGGATGCGAGCGCAAGAGGGACAAGTGCAAGGAGGGGAAGAAGACTGGGTATTCTCATTCTCGTGGTGCTGTGTGGTGTGAGGATGAGAAGTGCGAGTCAGTGATCAGCTCGGTCAAGTCAGCCAACAAGTCGAGACAACGACGCTCAGGGCGGTCGGCGCGTGGCTTCGGGCAGGGCTAGAGCGTGGGTTGGAGGTCGGTACGAGTGTCGCGGGGACTATTCCAAAGAGTGGGGGTGGATGGTTGTGAGAAACTAGAGATGGCCTTTACGAGTGAGGGATGGAGAGGACGTGATGTGGAGGGATGATGGCTTGGCCTGATCATGAAACGGCGGGCAACGACGCGACAATGACATCGGGTCTGTTTGGTTATCGCGGAATCAGATTACATCTCCTGGGGGGTGCGTGTGAGCCTCAGTCTCCCCCCATTTCCATGTCTGGGAGAGCTGTCATGCACAAAATGAAGAACCGATAGAGAGAGAGAGAGACAAGTGGGTGATCTACCATGAATGCACAGTGCAGACAGGCATCAATTGGAGAGAAAGACAGTTAAGACAGAGCCAGGAGGCACACGGCGGGGTGGTGACTGCCATTTCCAGTTGTAACCTCTTCCCCGATTTCATCGTCGTCATCAACACAACCACTGCTGATAGTGCTTCTTTACCAGCTCTCTCCATCGCTCAACTCACCCCCTCTCACCACCATACCAGCCTTCTCTCACTCCCGCAACGCCTCCTCCTCCTCTCTCGCTCTCCGCCTGCGCTCGCGCCCATCGTCGCCCACACTCGGCTCGCCGGGCACCTACGCCGCCATGGCGCGGACCCCGAGAACCACGTGGGGACAGAGCCGTGACTATAGCAACAGTAGCAGCGGCAGCCGAGTAGGGAGCCAGGAGGACATTGCCATGGGGGCCACAACTCCGGACCTCGACGCCATGGAGCGCCGCTTGCCGGACAGCGACTACGACGCGACGTATCCGCCAACGACCGGTGACGAGCCAGATGCCGCGACGGCGCTCCTCGGCGGCGGGCGGAGACGGCGACCTAGGATCAGAGACTGGGCTGAGAAGGGACAGGAGCTTGGGAGGCGGGCACTGGAGATCAAGGTGCCAGTTGGCCGCTGGCAGGTGAGTGCTGCCCCACGTACTCGCTATCAGCCCTCTGTCGCCTTCGACTAACAGCAGATCCCTATCGCTCTCCCCATCACGAGCGTCCTGCTCCTCTTTCTCCTCTTTCTCCTCCGCCGCGCTTCCTCGTCGTCCTTTGCTCCCCTTCCCCTCTTGTCAAACGGAACGCACACATTCCACCCCACCACCATCATCGTCTCCCTCGACGGCTTCCGCCCGTCGTACCTCCTCACGCACAAGGCGCAGGTACCGAACCTGCTGGCGCTGGCTGCTGAGGGCGTGAGCGCAGAGATGACTCCCGTCTTCCCGACGCTCACGTTTCCGAACCACTGGAGTCTCCTGACCGGGCTGTACCCCTCCTCCCACGGCATCCTCGCCAACCAGTTCTGGCGGCCAGGAGAAGGCGAGTTCGACTACGGCAGCCCCAGCACCAGCTGGGCGGGGCACTGGTGGCGCGGCGAGCCCATGTGGAGCCTTGCGGAGCGGAATGGGCGTAAGGCGCTCCAGTTCATGTGGTGAGTATTGTGTGGGTTGGGTTTTTTTTCGCGAACGGGTCGCATCAACCGATGCCCGCGCTTCATGCGCCTGATGGTGACACTGGGATGCGTGGGACGAGCGATTGCGGCTGCGCGCTCTTTCTCTCTTTGGCAGCCGCTGGCTGGTCGCTCTGCCTATCGCAACGTTTAACAGGACTGACTCCAGGCCCGGCCCTCCAACGACCTCGGAGGGCATCTCCCCCTCGTTCTTCGTTCCCTACGCCAGGTGGAACACGACGGTCAAGTATGACAAGCTGCTGCACTACCTCGACTTGCCCGTCGACACCGCCCCGAGCCTGCTGTTCATGTATCTCCCGGACGTGGACCAGGCCGGGCACCGCGGCGGCCCCGAGAGTGCCAAGGTGTCCGACGCCCTCGTGCGCGTCGACACGTTTGTCGGCGACCTGCGTGCCGAGATCGCGGAGAGGAACCTGGGCAAGATTGTCGACCTCGTCGTGCTATCCGACCACGGTAGGTGCTCAAGTCTGCTGCTTTATTTTTCTCGTGCGAGCTGACATTTTGTCAGGAATGGCAAAGCTGTCAAAGGACCGCCTGCTGTTCTTCGAGGACATCATGGGAGACCTGTACAAGGACATTGCGCACAAGGACGGTGGGTTCTAAATAGCGGAAAAGACACCCACTGACAGCAGGCTGGCCGTCATATGGACTCTGGTTCAAGGACGGCGTCGACTGGAAGCCGCACCTTGCCGCGTTGGAAGAATCCGCAAAGACAAAACAGTTTAGCGTGTACACGCATGACACCATGCCGGAGCGCTGGCACTTTGCGTACGCGGACCACATTGCACCGATATACCTCGTCCCTGACCTGGGCTGGCTGATCACTGACCATGTGAGTTGCACTCGGGGTGGCGCGGAATCGGCGGCCACCCGGCGTGTGCAGCTTTCGGCCCGCGTGGGAACAGAGCTGACATGAGCAGGACGAGTACGACAAGCACGGCCTCGATGTGCTCGGCGCACATGGGTACGACAACCAGTTTGACGAGATGCATGCCGTGTTCTTCACCGGCGGCCCGGCGGCGGAGCGCATGAAGGCGCGCGCCAAAGGCAACGACGCCGGCTGGCGCTCGCACGAGCCGGCCGTCATGGAGCGTGAGTCTGATGGCAGGAAGATGTTGTATCTGACAGCAGCATTCAACAACCTCGAGGTGTTTGGGCTCGTCTCGCATTTGCAGCAGCTCAAGGACGCGCGGCCTAATAACGGGACCGAGGGGTTCTGGAACGCATACCTTGGCAAGTACTAGAGCATCATACCCCAATAGAATACCAGCATGAGAGGAGATGTAACTGTAGCACAGCAGCAGGCGCGAATCACAGCTCGCAGCAGCAGCAGCAGCAACGCCGTGAATGTGAGGGGTAGATACAATGCATAGCGGCCCGCCGGCCTCGTCCGTTACTTTTTCCAGCACCTAGATGCCCATGCGGCCCAGGTAGACGCGGCCCTGGGTCTTGATGCTGCTCCACACGTCGCGCCACCACTGCTGGACCCAGGCCTTCTGCCTTGCGCGCGTGCCAATCTGCCAGTCGCGGTAGAACTGGGTGAGGACCGCCTCGCGCGCGGCCAGGTCGGCTTCTGTCGGCGGGTCCGCCGCCGCGGGGAGCGCGGACAGGCGCAGCTGGAGGGCGTGGTTGAAGGATGCGTTCGTGGTTGCCTGCGTGTCAGCTTGTAAAGGCAGGGAGAGCTTGAAGCTGGTCTGGTGTGGAGTAGCGGGAAGGGGCAAGTACACGGCGCCCTCGCACTCTGAATGCGAGCGCGCCAGCCAGCGGCCAGATCTTGGCGAGGGAACGGACACTGAACATGGCTCCTGGCTGCAGATTGGTCGTCCTGTAGTCAGAGACCAGAAGCGCCGAGGCGTGCCGTGGCTAATCGCTTGCCATACACAGCGGCAGACCGGCTCGTCCGGTGCCGTGTACCTGTCTCCGAGCTGACCTCGGCTTCGTCAACGGCACTCGAAGCCAGAGCACGCGGTCCGAACAGATTATGCTGCTCTGTTCATCTCCCTCTTTCCGCTCGCCTTTCGCGATCCCTCCATGTTGCCTTGTGCCGTTGCCCTTCCCCAAGACGTATCTCCCGCACCTCACCACACTTGACACTCACCCAGAAACGGTGGTTGGCCATGTCGACGCGCTCGCGCATCATGCGCCACTCGAGCTCGCGCGCCGCCTGTGCGCTGTCCTTTCCGCTCATCTCGGCAGGGAACTCGGACGCCGAGTACGGCGAGTTGCTGGGCCGCCGGCGCGGGGAAGCATACATGATCGGGCGCATGTTCGAGAGGGGGTCGGGGCTGCGGGCCATGTCAGCTCTGCGGGATGGATATGAACTGAGGAGGCAGGCTGCTAGCTAAGTGCAGAACTTTTGCAGCTATCTGTCCACTCCGAGCAGCGAAGAGGCGGGGACTCAACTCACGGAGCGACGAGGTCGACGTTCTCGACATCGACGTCGCGCGCCTTGCGACGGGAGGAAGTAGCGGCAGGGGCGGACGCCGATGCCGCAGCGGACGCGGCGGTACTGGAGCTGCACGCAGCGAGGATGCGGCCGGCCGGCAGCGCCGTTCTCCGTGCGAGGGTGAGGGACATGATGGTGTTGTGGTGTGAGCGGAGGTGGTGCAAGTGGAAATGAGCAGTTCATGACTGGCCACTCGGACTCGGACCACCTCGCCAAGGTCTCCGACTTTCTGGCGGCGGCACCGTGGGAAAATTGAAACAAATGCTCAGAAACCGGGATTCGAACGTGCAGAGTCGGGGTTCAAGGAGGCTGCCTGCGGGTTGCTAATTGAGAGCGCCGTATCTCTTGTGCTATGGTGCCGCTTTTTCGCCTTTTTTGTGGCCCCCAGGAGTGAGTCACACAGTCTAATACCTTGTTCTCGTCGACCTCGTCTCTGTTGTTGCACGTTCTGCAACTGTGCACACGGACACCGGCAATGCATTTAGGACAACCTGTTACACAATCCCACTAGAAACAGCAGACCTGTGGCCTTTTAAACCTACAACCAGCTCACACGTCGAGGGAGGAGCTTGGTGTGGCGTCGCGCTTGGGAAGTGGGAGCGGATAGAACGGCACGATGCAGTCCAGGAGGCCCGACACCAGCCTCAGTATGTAGCCGTGGCGGTGGTGTATCGAGAACTGGGCGTAGTACCTGTAGTACACTTTCCAGCAGACGAGGATTGCGTACGGAAAGATAAAGTACATGAAGGCGCTGCTGAACAGGTGAGCGAGAGTCCACCTGTTGTCGGACGGGGGGCTCCAGTCCGACTCACTAGATTGCATTGTCGCGGATTGAGGGGAGACCAATGTATGCTAGCTCGAGGCTGATTTCGATAAGGCATAGGAAGGCGAGAGTTGCGGACGCAATCGAGAGGTGGGCTGTCATTAGACGGACGCAGAGGAGATGACTTACCGTGAGGGATGTGTCGCCTCTCTCGGCCGGATCGTGAGTAGATCCAACTGGAAGAGCGCTTGGCCCACGAGATGACAGAGCTTGTGCTGGCGGAGGTACACTGGCTCATGGTCGCAACCTTTGAGGAGATGGATGAGAGTATGAGGTGTTCGTGTGATGCAGGCGAGAAAAGGGCATTGGTGCTGGGCTTATATGGTAGGATTCTCGGAAGACGAGGTCGTGGGTTTGCAATTCTGTATTTCTTTCTGTCTTGGACTGATTCATTCTGAAGATCTCGGGAAGGATGGGGCGCCTGTTGTCAAGCCATGTCAAGGCATCGCTTCATCCGGCATCTTCTCGACAACAGTCATGACCGTGTTTGGCAACCTCGCCGGGGGGTTGTTACAGACTGCCACTCGACCAAGGTTTGGCTTCTGTGATAACGTGCATACATACTCCAGGGGGACACGACCATAAATGTTGAAAATATTGGACGTTGATGAGGATTCGAAACCGCGGCCGTTGCCTCGGACGGGACCAAATAGAGCAATCCACGAGCCAGGCACAGACGCTATCATCAGCGTCATTCCGTGACTCGTCCTCGTCTGTCAGTCATCAACAACCCCGACGCCGACAACGACCACAGCACCAGCAACAGCACCGACATCACCACTCACTTTGAAGCCCACAGGCTCCTCTAAATCGGAGCTGGAATCAACACACCCGAGTCGCACCGCTCGACTCGCTCCCCTCCCCCCAGTACCTCCTCCCCCCACCGTCGCCATGTCCGCGAACCAAGACGTCCGTCAGGCCCTCATCGAGATGGGTGTCGACGGCCCCAAGGCAACTGAGGCGGCGACACGCTACAACTCTGTGGAGGCCGCGCTGAACTGGGTGTTTGGCGAAGGCGAGAATGTGAGTCGTGTTGCAACGTCCTCCCGTAGAAAGGCACTGACCCCGTAGTGGACGTGGGCCGACATCCAGGTGCCGATGACGGACCCGTCCTACGAGCTCAGCGGTACGAACTGGCCAGATGACTGGGCGGACCAGCCTTCAGCGCAGCCCACTGCCTTTGGCAGCAACAACCCCTTCCGCAACAGTGCCAGTGCGACAGGAGCAAACCGCCCGCCACCGCCGCCGCCCAGGCCGCAGATCCAGCAGGATGAGGAGGAGGAGCTGCGGCGCGCGCTCGAGCTCAGCAAGCAGACGGACGACGGGCGCGGCGAGCGCGAGCGCAGCGTGCGCGCTTCCGCACCGCCTCCATCGCCCGGCCGCATAATCGGTCCAGACGAGGTTGTTGCTTTCGGGCCCAGCAACAAGTCGGACCCCGAGGGCAAGCTTGCGGTGTCGATCGTTCCGCCCAACGTCACTGCGCAGATTGAGAGCAACAAGGAGGAAGAAGACTTTCAGCGCGCTATACAGGAGTCGATGATGACGGCAAGCTTCCACTCCGTCGCGTCGGTCCAGGAGAACATTCCCCCGCCGCAGCCGCGCATCCCCGACGTGTGAGTTGAAGGCTGGAAGTTGAACTGACAACAGCCCCGTCGTGTTCCTCACCTCCGAGCAACCCACGTTTGCTGCTCACCTCATGCAGGCACTTGCGGCCGTGCCGCAGCTTCGCGACGTGTTTGCGCACATCAAAGTCGACAACGAGGATCCCACTGGTATGGCTGCAGCGAGCGTTCATTACTGACACCCAGAGCTTATCGCACTCCACAGCGCTTTCGAAGCGCACGCGAACGAGACGAACAACTACACGCTTATCGATGATTACATCCGCACGCTCCACCAGGAGTGGGACATTCGCTCCTCGAGCCTCCCGCCACACATGCCCATCCTTGGTGAGCTTCTGTCTTTGGTGCGCTAGCTGACGAACAGAGAAGTGGATACCGCAACTGAATGCCCAGCTCACAGACGCGGCCCAGGTGCGCGAGACCCTCATCCTCATGGACGACCGCCTCGCCGACTTTTACAACCGCCCGAAGCAGTCAGTTCGTGTCACCGGAATTTGCGACTGACAACAGGCTGATGGCCACACACCTGCACTCGGCCCCCCTGGCATCGCACAACTATGTCACCTTTGAGCGCAGCTTGTCGTCGCCTACCACGGTACACGACAGCTTGGCTTCGATAATCTGGACACCCGAGAATCCTGGAGAGAGCGTCGAGCAGCTCGCGGATATCTTGTTCGTCGCGCTCCGCCGCACGCCAGGCATCGCGGCCGCCAAGTGGGAGCTCGACGACGAGGTCGTGCTTGGTGGGTGGTCTGCTTGTCAATGGCTAACCTGCAGATAGGTACCTCACGCCGAATGCGGCGTGGGCCGCACAGATCCGTGGCAAGCAGGCTGTCGTACAGGGGGAGCTGCGCCGACTCAAGGAGCAGATTGAGCACCTGACGACGTTTAAGGTGCGTGCCTCCCCGGATAGGATCTGACCCAGCAGAGCAACAGCGTCCCGGACGCACTTCAGACGTAGGTCACATATAATACTCTGACCTGTGCTGACAGACCGCAGGTTGATCAAGCACCTTGAGACAGACCCCGAAGCGATCGGCCCCCAGAAGTCTGCCACGCGCTCCGCGCTCAAGGAAAAGGTGAGCTTCTATCATGCCTCAAGATTGCTAATCCCAGCTCGAGCGCATCGATACGCTCATGAAGGCCAAGCTCGCCAAGCTACAGGATGCTATAACCGCGAACCAGGCCGAGGCGTCTGGTAGCCTGTTCGAGACCGCTGATCCGACAAAGAACCAGAACAAGTACCTCTTGCGCGCGATCCTCTGGCACGACGGCTTCCTCACCCCCGGCAAGCACCTATACGCATACGTTCGCAGTGACGACGGCTGGTTCCGCGTCCAGGACGACGTGGCGGCGCCAGCGACCTGGGACGAGGTACAGGCCGACACGACCGGGCAGTTTACCGACGGCGGCCCGTACCTGCTCGTCTACTCGCGCGACGGCCCGCGCCCGGCTGATGCTGAGCCGTCCTCAGCTGTTTCGGGTAGCGGTTCAGCTGTGCGGCAGCCCAGCGAGCGCCATCCCGACTTTATGGATGTCGAGATCGAGATGGACGACGACACGACAGTCGGCGCGAGCAGTGCGCCGCCTACGAGCACGTCCTCTGTGTTTGACCCCTCGGACGAGCTGCCGCCCGCGACGCCCATGGCGGCCCACCTTGCGCAGCAACAGCAGCAGTATCAGCAGCAGCGGCAGAAGTCTGGTCCCCCATCGCCCCCCAAGGCCGGCGGTGTGCGCGGACCCCGCCCGCTCGTGAGGGGTACCTCCAGCGCCTCCGAGACTGGCACCGTGCCTGCCGCTGCCACAGAGCCCGCAGCTCCCCTCGTGGCTGCCTTCTCGACCAGTCCCGCCAAGATGAGCGCTCCGCTCATGCCGGTGCCGGAGCCTAAGCAAGAGCAGGAGCAGGAGCAGGAGCGCAATGAGAAGAGGGACACGGATAACGATTTGATCATGTAGATGCAGTGACGGACCGATGTATATAGACTGAGCGATAGAGTCTGAGTGTCTGAGCGTCTCCTCTTCTGAGCGCTGTGGCATCCAGAGATTGGCATTTGTTTGAATGGGTACATTGCTGCCATCCTACCGTATCTATGTGTCATCCTGCTTGAGCTGTTCTGCGCTCTCTAGGCCACTACATCGACGCTCTCTGCACTCTCTGCACTCTTTGCCTTCCCTGCTCTACGCTGTTTGCCGTCCGCTGTTGGCCTACGTGCATCCGCCTACTGGATCATGATCATCCACGCGAGGACGAAGAAGAAGAGACACAGCGGATACACTGCCAGTCCCGTCCGGCTCTCGGGGAGTCCTGTGCCGTTGAAGAAGTTCATCGAGGCTGGGTGTCAGTACTCGCACGGTTCCAGGTTCAGGTTCAGGTGCCGGAGCCATCCGTGACATTCTCCGAGAGGGATCATGTGTGGACGGCACGGCGGTAGCAGCACCGATATGGACTGTCCTGGTACTTACCCCACACAGACCACGCCCAGCACGCGAGCGACACGGGCACGCGAACGTAGAGCTGGTGCAGGAGCAGTGCGATGATGCTAGCGAGCAACAACGGCGCGAGGGCGTATCCCAGAACGCAGAGGGACTGGAAGAACGACCTGGGTGTGTTAGCTCTCATCTGGGCGCGAACGGCTAAGCTAGCTGAGGAATCCACGGCAGCTAGCAGTTGCAGCTCAGCACACGGCTGGCCGACGCGACTCACACTTTGCCGCCGAGCAGCTTGGAGTTGACAGTGACGACGACGGAGCCGATCGTGACGAGGGAGATGACAAGGGAGAAGACCTGCATGGACTGGTCCTTCGGCGACTGGAGTAAGTTTGCATACCAGGTCTTCACAACTCACGTCGAGGCTTAGCGTGATGGCGAGGCTGAGGCAGACGATGAGGGGTCCCCAGAGGTCCCAGTCACTGGACGTCAGGTTGGATTGCAGGAGCGTGGAGGACCCGATAGCTCTGAGGTAGGTGGTCGAGAGCTAAATGCTCTATGGTACTCACCGGAGCGCCTGCTGGTGGCCGCCCTTTGGAGGGTAGAGGACCTGGAGGAGCTTGGCGTAGATCGAGCGGAGGTCGCGCATCTACAGTTAGCGTGGTATTCTGGCACGCCTCAGCGTGGGACAGCTGTGAGTTGGCCAGTTGAGCCACAGCCACACCAACACTCCAGAGAGAGAGGAAACGGGATGGGGACTGATACCAATCCTCCGCTCAGCCCACGGCCTTCCCCGCCTTCCTCCTGCTCAACTTGCTTCCTTCTGGATACCCACAATGGTCGCGCTAACCGGTTCGTCGAGCGTGCTCTCGCCAGTGTATCGCGTCTCGAGCCTCACGCCACCCCATGTCGACGACGTAGCCTGCGGTGTGCTTCCAATGCGGCCGGAGACTGCCGGTGCAGACGTGGCGGGCGCGGGGCGGGTCGGCGACACGGGCTGCGGCGCGAAGGAGAGCGCGTCGAGGTCGTGATCGTCGTCGTCCGCTTGGCTGGGGGGTTAGCTGGATGAGCAAGTGGAGATTATGAGCAGTGGACGCACATGATCTGGTGATCGGTGGCAACTGGCTGGTACGCCATTGTGGTAGCTCTGCCGGAGGTGGTCAAGGTGTGTATGGTGTGACTGTCAACAAGGACGACGACGGAGATGACGAGCACAGTGGACAGTGGACGATGATGCATGACGCGGAGGCGGAGGCCATAGGCGTGCGAAGTAATACCCGTATTTGGGTGATAGGCGTGCTGAGTCCTGAGGCCTACCATGCCCTGTGCACCCACGTCAACGTCATAGCCAGTCTGGGCCGTGTGGCTCGCTCAGTCACTCCCCAGACACGCCCCGTTCATCTCTCCGACCTTGCATCTACATTGACAAGTTGAACAAACCTTCCTATCCCAAGAAACCCCTCCACTCTCATCCACCATCATGTAAGTCCAGCACCAGCCCTAACCGCTACAGGACCCGTTCGTTGCGGCCACTCCCCCCCCCCCCCC
>PQXP01000026.1:0-99842 GCA_002973495.1 Apiotrichum akiyoshidainum | reverse complement strand
CGTGCTCCACGCCGCTTGGGCCATCTCCGCGCGGCTCTCTCCGGCCCGTCGAACGACTCGCGAGTTCAGCAGCTCCTGCTTCAGCCCCGAGGGGTTACCACCACAGTCATAACCACAGTATCTGACACCCAGGTTTGGCGGCCGTCGCCAGGACAACGACTACGACGACGGGCCCAGCGGGCGCCCCAACCCCTATGGCGGCAACCACCAGCCTACCCGCCCGGTTGACAAGGAGAAGACCGAGTCTGAGCTCTCCGTCAACATCAAGAAGGCGACGAGCCCCGAGGAGACTGCGCCGAGTACGTGCTGTGCTCATACGCTTTGAGCGAGGTTATGCTGACATTTCACAGAGCAGAAGCATGTCCGCAGTGAGTCACGAGCAGCTTGGCAAAAGGCGGTGCGCGCTCCATCATGCGCAGCTGGAGTGGGCTTCTCAGCTGCGTTCTTTCGCTGTGCGCATCGGCCTTGGTGTTCGCTCGCTGTGCGCCCCCATCAGGCTTGCCTTGCGTCATGCGGATGGCCTTGCGTCATGTCGAAACCTATACTGACCCATCGCAGAGTGCATCGTCTACACCTGGGACTACCACTCGTCGCTCTCAGTCTGGAACGGCCTCCGCACCCAGCCCATTCTCACCGATGAGGTCCAGACCTTCAAGGCGCTCATCCTTGTCCACAAGCTCCTCCAGGAGGGTCACCCTGTGGTGAGTCCTAGTCGCGCGCGTACATTCCTGGCCATCGCTCACGTCAGACCCTCAAGGAGGCGCACGGCCAGGTCGGCTGGATCGAGACCTGCGGCCGCACAGTCGGCGGAGAGGGCGTCAAGGGATACGGTGCGCTCATCCGCTCGTACACTTCATTCCTCCTTGCCAAGCTCCGCTTCCACCGCCACCACCCGGAGTTCAACGGTCTCTTCGAGTACGAGGAGTACATTTCGCTCAAGAACATTGACGACCCGAACGAGGGCTACGAGACCATCACCGACCTCATGACCCTCCAGAACCAGATTGACAGCTTCCAGAAGCTCATCTTTAGCCACTTCCGCGGATCCAACAACAATGAGTGCCGCATCTCAGCCCTCGTCCCGCTAGTCAAGGAGTCCTTTGGCATCTACAAGTTTATCACCTCGATGATGCGCGCCATGTTCCGCCGCACCGACGCCGCCGATGCCCTCCAGCCCCTGCGGGAAAAGTACAACTCGCAGCACTACAACCTCCGCCGCTTCTACTACGAGTGTTCGAACCTCAAGTATCTGACGGGTCTCATCAATGTGCCCAAGCTTGGACAGGAGCCACCCAACCTAATGGACCATGGCTCCGATGCGCCCGACCTCCCCGCCCGCCCCACCGCGTCTGCCGTGCCTAAGAAGGAGACGACCCCGATTCCCCGCTCGGACTCGCCTGCCGCGACGCAGAAGGAGATTGAGGAGCAGCGCCGCATGCTTGAGGAGTACGAGCGCAAGCAGGCTGCACTCGTTGCGCAGCGCGAGGGCGAGCAGAGGCGCCAGCAGGAGGCCAAGGCTCGCGAGGAGGCCGAGTTTGCCGAGCTCCAGCGCCAGCAGGAGGAGCGCGCTCGTTTGGCCCAGGAGCAGCTGCTCCGCGACCAGATGAACCAGCAGTGGCACCAGCACAACGCCGGCGAGATGCAGCAGCTCCAGCAGGAGATGCTCGCTATGCGCAACCAGTACGAGCGCGATCAGATGATGCTCGAGCAGTACGATCGCCGTGTCAAGTCGCTCGAGACGGAGCTGTCGATGGTCGGCGCAAACGTTGGACAGCAGCTGAGCGGCAAGGACGAGCTTATCCAGCAACTCCAGCGCCAGATAGAGGTCTGGAAGAACAAGTACGAGGCGCTCGCCAAGCTCTACTCGCAGCTGCGTAACGAGCACCTCGACCTGCTCAACAAGTCCAAGGGCTTCCAGCTCAAGGCCAACTCGGCGCAGGAGGCGGTGGACAAGATGGAGCGCATGGAGCGCGACGTCAAGACCAAGAACCTCGAGCTCGCCGACCTCATCCGCGAGCGCGACCGTGCCCGCTACGACCTCGACCGCGTCAAGAGCTCCCACAAGGAGGAGATCGACCGCCTCAAGCGCGACCTCAACTTTGCCAACGAGCGCGCCGAGGACTCGTCGCGCAACAAGTCGAGCGAGGTGTCGAGCATCATGGCAAAGTACAACCGCCAGCTCACTGAGGTCGAGGACTCGCTGCGCTCCAAGCAGATGCAGATCGACGAGCTGTTGTCCAAGCTTGACGCAAAGGAGGGCGAGATCGCCCGTGCGCTCGACGAGAAGGAGCAGGAGCTTGCCATCATGCAGGAGGGCATGGACCAGACTATCCAGGAGCTCGACGAGCTGCGTCTTACCAACAACGAGACCACAGGCACCTTCGACGCGCAGGTCGACACTCTTATTCTTGACCACCGCAAGGAGCTCAACGCGATCATCGACTCGATCCTCCAGGCGTGTGTCCAGAAGGTCGACGACGCGATCTACGAGCTTGAGGCCCCGATGCAGAGCGGTAACACCACCGCGACACCGCAGTACACCCTGTCGATGATTGAAAAGGCCATGGCGAACGCCACCGAGTTTGCGTCCACGTTCAACCTCTACCTTGGTCGCAAGAGCGGCGGCGGTTACGTCGATGTCATCAAGGCCGCCAACGAGTTCGCTCAGAGCATTTCGGACACTCTGTTTGCCAGCAAGGGCATTACCCGCTTTGCCGACGGCGACGATGCTGCCGAGAAGCTCGTTGCCGTTGCCAAGTCGGCCGGTGACGTTGTCCAGCGCTTCTTCCTCAACCTCCAGAGCTACAAGCTCACCGCTGGCGGCAACAAGGAGGAGGTTGCTCTGCGCAACAACGCCGAGGCGCGCAATCAGCTCTCGAAGCTGTCTGCCGTTGTCGAGACGCTCGTCCCCAAGTCCAAGTCGGCGCTCACCAACGTCAACGGCGATCTTGGCGACATTGTCACTTCCGAGATGGAGGCCGCCGCGCGCGCCATTGCCGACGCTACCGCCCGTCTCCAGGCTCTCCAGACGCGCCCCAAGTCCAAGTTTGACGTTCTCGAGGGCCACGTGCACGACGCGATTCTCGCTGCCGCGCTCTCCATCACCAACTCGATCGCGCGCCTCATGCAGGCGGCCCAGGCGTCCCAGGAGGAGATTGTGCGCGAGGGCAAGGGTTCGTCGACAACACAGCAGTTCTTCAAGAAGAACCACCGCTGGACCGAGGGTCTCATTTCCGCTGCCAAGGCTGTTGCGTACGGTACTGGTCTGCTCATCGAGGCTGCCGACGGCGTCATCTCCGGAACCCACTCGTTTGAGCAGCTCATTGTCGCCTCCAACGAGGTCGCTGCCGCCACCGCGCAGCTCGTCGCTGCCTCCCGCGTCAAGGCGTCCCTCACTTCCAAGGCGCAACACAACCTCGAGCTCGCCGCCAAGGCCGTCACAGACGCGTGCAAGGCGCTCGTCAAGCAGGTCAAGATCATCTCGAACCAGGCGACCGACGAGGACAATGTCGACTACAAGGCCATGCCGACGCACGAGTTCAAGGTGCGCGAGATGGAGCAGCAGGTCGAGATTCTCCGCCTCGAAAAGGACCTCGGCGCGGCGCGCAGGAGACTCGGAGAGATGCGCCGCGCGGGCTACCACCAGGAGGAGGACTAGGCGCAGCAAGTATAGATGTCTGTCGAGCAGAAGCAGACGCAGCAGTAGCAGCACCAGCTGAAGCAGACAAAGCAGAAGAAACGCCCCCCGCCCGACCTTGCCCATGCTCCCTAGTGTGTAAACGTGATACATGGCAGTTGTCTAGATACCCAATGCAGTCGTGCTTCCGGACAGCGGCCAGAGGACAGATGCAGATGACGACGCGCACGAGCGAGACCGAGCCAACTAAACACCTCAAACCCTAACAAACAACACTTGCTACTCGAACACTTTTAGAGACCAAGCAGCTGGCGCACCTGCTCCCTCACGCGGCGCTCAAACTCGGGCTTGTTGTCACGGTACAGCTTGCAGCACTGTGTGGAGTTAGCTCTTGTATCACCCTGCTTGCTGGTATGGCATCCTTCGCTTAGCAGACACAGAGGACCGGGACATGAGGGTACTCACGTCGACGTCGGCGCCCGACTCAATGTTGGGCTCGGCGAGCATGCTGAGGACGCTGAGCAGGACGCTGCGCACACCCTGGACGGGCGACCAGCGCTCGGAGGCGCTCTCGTAGCGCAGCGGGTCGTCGCCGGGCGCGTGCAGGATCGAGATACACACTGCGCCGTCCGGGTAGACTGAAGAGTTAGCGGCTAGCAGAGCATTGTAGGAAAGCCGCATTGAGATCCAGAGTCCAGAGTCGCTGGGCACGACCGGTCGCATACCCGTGACGGGCACCGCTGCGGAAGGACTCACTGTTGGGGTGCAGCAGCGGCGGGTCAAAGACCATCTTGAACGGGTTGAGCGGGTAGTCGGCGGGCTGCTGTCAGCTACGAGATACCCAATCTGCGAGCTCACGAAGTAGAGCTTGGCGGCAAACACACCGCCCTCCTGTAATGTCAGCCTCAGCTTGCGGAACTCGCAATGCTAGCTGGGACACGGGCCAGCGTCGGCACCGATACGGATACGATACCGGTGCCGGAGCGGATACGCACATAGGGAGTGCCCTCGGGGCCCTGTATGAGCGCCTCCCACTCGAGCATGTTGTCCTCGCTGACGGGCCCGGCAGTGAGCGTGTCGTTGATGGGGTCCGACGTCAGGTCGCGGTACTCCTTCATGAGTCTGCCGTCAGCTTCAGCCGTCGGTGATCAGAGCTTGCTCGCGCGTGGACACCGAAAGCTCTTGCGACCGGAGCGGAGAGGATAGCCGCGCGGCGACAAGTGGCGGGGACTAGCTCGCGCGCATCAGGCTCATAGTTGTACTCACCGCCTGACGGCCGTCGAGGTCTGCGCACGGGGGTTCGATCCGCTGAACATTGAAGCTTGGTGATGGTGGTAGTGGTGGTGGTGGGGTGGCAAGAAGACGGCGGATGACGATGGGGCATGATGCGATGGCGTACAGCCATGGCGTGGGCCGAAGGAACACTACGGAACGGACGTGGACTTCCCCATGGGGCACACGTGGCAGTTGCAGACCAAGGTACCAAGGATGCAAGGTTGTCCAGCGATCCAGCGAGCAGCAGTGAGGCGATACATCAGCATCTCCGCTGTGCTAATACTGTACGTGTGCATGCTTCGTCTCCAGCCCCTTGCATGTTGCTGACAGTGCGGTGATGCGTCCCTCACTGTTGTTCCTTCTTCACAGCCTATCTGTGGCCCGAGAAGCTTGGAGGGAGAACACGACCGTCCATCACCAGCTTGCCACGACAAGTACTCGCGCACCCACCTCGCAACCTTTGGCGCTAGTCGATATGCGCTGCTCCTCTGCTGTAACCATGCATATCACTATGTACATACTCGTCGCCGTGCTCCCGGCCGCTTCTACTTAGAGGTACAGTCCCGCCGGGGTGTTCTCGTCCTTCCTGTACAGGACCTTCTCGCGGGCGGTGGCAAAGTCGGCCTTGGTGACGCGCATGCGGCGCTCGCGAAGCGCAAGCAGACCAGCCTCGGTACAGACGGCCTTGATGTCGGCTCCAGAGAGGTCGTCCTTGGTCATGACGAGCTCCTCGAGGTCGACGTCGTCGGCCAGCGACATGCGCGAGGTGTGCAGCTTGAAAATGTGACGCTTCGTCTTGGTGTCCGGAAGAGGGAACTCGATCTTGCGGTCGATACGTCCGGGACGGATAAGGGCAGGGTCGAGCGACTCGATCTGTGGTGTCAGCACGTCCGTCACGGAGGTGGAGCTGCGGGCTTGCTTGCAATCCGGCAGGAGGAGACCAGCTTCACGGCGAGGGCAGATCCGGTAGCTCGTTCACTCCATTACTCACTCGGTTGGTAGCCATGATGACCTTGACGTCGCCACGCTCGTCGAAACCGTCGAGCTGGTTCAGGAGCTCGAGCATAGTACGCTGAATTTCACGCTCACCACCCGAGGTCGAGTCGTAACGCTTGGTTCCGACGGCGTCGATCTCGTCGATGAAGACGATACTCGGTGCGTGCTCCTCGGCGACGCGGAAGAGCTCACGGACGAGCTTGGGTCCGTCTCCGAGGTACTTCTGGATAAGCTCGGAACCGACGATGCGGAGGAATGTGGCCGAGGTCTGGTTGGCGACGGCCTTGGCGAGGAGGGTCTTTCCGGTACCGGGGACACCGTAGAGGATGACACCCTTGGGCGGGCGGATGCCCATCTCCTCGTAGAGCTCGGGGTGGGTGAGGGGGAGCTCGACCGACTCCTTGATCTCCTGAATCTGGGACTCGAGACCACCAATGTCGGCGTACGACTCGGTGGGGGCCTTGTCGAGCTTCATAACCGAGACCATGGGGTCGGTGTCGTCGGCGAGAACACCGACGACGGCGTGGGTCTTGTGGTGGAGGAGAACGGAGCAGCCGGGCTCGAGGAGGTCCTTGTCGACAAACGACATGATGCCGACGTAGTACTCTGGTCCGTTGCCCGAGGAGACAATCGCGTGCTCGTCGTCGATAATCTCCTCAAGAGTGCCGACGCCCATAGGGGTGCCACGGAGCTCATCGACACGCGTCCTGTCGACTGCTGTGCGGTCCTCGCCAGTGTGCGACGCCTGGATTGCGACAAACTCCTCCTCCATCAACAGGTAGTCTTTGATGCGTTCCATCTTGAGCATCTTGAGCTTGCACCGTGTCGTCGGGTAGACGGCGGGGAGACGGGTGGCGGCATCGGGTCCGCGCTTCTTCTTCTTGCCGACGCGTGTGGGGACCGGGGGCTCCCACTTGGGCTTCTGGACTGTGAGCTAGATCCAGACAGCGAGTGAGCGTACCTGCTGCTTCTTGTCGTCCTTGCCGGCTCCGGGAGGCTTGCCGCTGGAAGGAGCCTGTCCCTGGGGGTTAGTTTACAAAGTACGTGAGAGAGCTCACCATGGTGGTTGTTGGTTGTGTTGTGGGTGGTGGTGTTGTTGTTGTTGTTGTGGAGTGGGATGAGGGTATGACCAAGGCAGTGGTTGGTGGTGGTGTTCGACGAGCAAGCCAATGCAACGAACGCGCGTTCCGTCACCGCCAGCCAGCATTGCGCGGGTTGGCATTTGCTTCCGTCGTTCAGTTCTCGCGTGGTAGTGGTATTTGAGCCCCCCTTTATCGCAGCGGGTCTGATAAAGTCCTGGGGGTGACACTGTTCTGATTTATCCCCTTTCTCCTGGGGGTGTTTGACCGGGTTGTCTCTGAAGCGGCGGACCCCACCCTCGGCCCATTTGGTCGGTCGCTCCACCCACGGCCGCGGCATGTCGATGGTCTGTCTACGCTGCCCCCTCCCTGAGCGATGCCATGCAGGCATGGCCGCTGCCGGTAGCCAGCAGCGAGTCTTGTGCGCCCTAATTCCACTCTGATATCCACCACGCGCATCACCGCCCGCTCACCCCGCTTCGGCAATCGGACTTTTGGCCTCCACCAGCCAACACAAGCCGCCGGGATGGCTGTAACCGGTTTGTGACCCCCTTCGGCATCCCCCGAGCAGAAACCCGTTTCGCATCCTCTAGTCTCCATATAAATAAAAATACGGATCGCACTCTTCCCGCCGTCTCTCAATCCTTTCCATCCACGACATTAAACCATGACAAGCATGCCCGAGAACCCTACCGGAAAGACAGACTACAGGACAATCCGCGTCCCCCAGAAGCCCACCATCTTCAAGACGGTCGGCGGCGTCGCGTCGTACCCCCGCCCCAAGGCCCTCTGGGACGATGTGCTCACGCCTTATCGCCCGCTCCTAGGCGTGCTTCCTCCGCCCAACGAGCGTGCCCGCGCCGAGCCTTCCCGCCCTGCCATGCCCCCTCCCCCGCCCGGATGGCGCCGTGCAAACCACGCCGCATCCGCCGCCTACCCCCGCCTCTACCGTGAGGGCCACGGCGACCTCGGCATCGCGTCCATGCCCTGGGGTCCCATCCCGCCCAACGAGACAAAGGAGGAAAAGTCTGCGCGTATCGACGAATGGACTGAGACGCTCGTCCACGGCCGCTACGACGCCAAGCCGTGGAACCTCGTCGAGGCCAAGAAGGCCGCCCCGCCCAAGCAGTGGATCAGCGTGGAACGCTGGGTCCGCGAGGTCCCGACAGGTGGCTACACGCTCGTGTGCACGCACGCCGGCGGACTGCAGAAGGAGGTAAGCTAACTTGGCTCATTTGGTAGCTGACATCAGCACTGGCAGGAGATCATCCGCGAGATCATCACCTCGGACCCCGAGCGCACAGCGCAGCGTTTCGGCGGCGGCGCGCTCAAGAGCCGGCACCACGTCGTAATTGACGAGGTGTGGATGATGGACGACCTGCACCACAACGAGTCGGTGTACCTCTCCGAGGGCCGTCTCGGCCCGCTGCAGAGCTGGGAGGACACTGGCCGCGACGTGCTGAACCTTATCGAGCACGTCATTCCTACCACACGGCTGGGCGAGGACGCTGACTGGGACCTTGGCTGGGAGGAGAAGCCTGACCGCCGCCGGAGGGTCCTCGGTCTCGGCCAGTCGTTTGGTGGTGCCGCCATCATCCACGCCGCCCACGCGCGCCCGGACCTGTTCGACGCCATCTTCCTTTCCGACCCCGTCCCTGTCCCGTGGTACACTCCCCGCGAGCGTGGCTACGACGTCCCCCTCAAGGCGTACCCCGTGACGCCCGTGGTGCTGAAGCGCCGCGACGTGTGGTCCTCGTACGCCGAGGCGCGTGCGCTCCTTCGCGCGTCCTCGTTCTTTGCCGTCTGGTCCGAGCAGGCGTTCGAGGTGTATCTCGCGCGCGGCCTCGTGCCTGTCGACCGGGCCAACCCCAACGGACCCGTCACTCTCGCGACGCCCGTCTGGGCCGAGGCGTGCGTGTTCACTGAGCCCGAGGCCGGCGCCCGCGCTTGGGACAAGATCCCCAAGCTCAAGGTCCCTGTCGGATGGGTCATGGCGGGCAACTCGGCGACAACGCGCGGAGACGGCACCACACAGCAGATGGTCTGGCGCGCCCCGCGCGCCCGCAACGAGCGCTGGCTCAACGGCAACCACCTCCTCAACCAGGAGATGCCCCTCAACGTCGCACAGAGCCTCTGGCGCTTCCTTGCCACCTACGACTCGGGCGAGTGGGACCAGCCCGACCCCGCCACTGGCAAGTTGTAGACGACACGTAAAACCTAGACACACTTAAGTTGGTATATGCAGTTGGTATTTTGTTTCCCCACCCCCGTCGGCAGTACCGCCGCCATGCGCAATATGAACCACGTCGTGGCCAAACAGGAGCTGCGGCAATATGCATCTAGAAGCATAGCCTCTGCTCGTGAGAGAGGATCGGCCAGATCGACCACAGCGGTTCATTGCCATCTCCACGATGGCAATATCGCCCGCGGTGCCACGGCACAGCGGGCAGGGTATTTTTAAGAGTTTTAGTTTTCGCAGAACCGTGAAAATCATCCATCAGCGAGAACAAAACTCGTAAGGTAGATCTCTGCAGGCGGCAGGGAGGAAAGGTGTAACCGTTTGGTCGAGAACAAGCTCTCGAACTGGCCGGCCACCTTTCTGCCACTCACACTGCAAGTCTCACCACAGCTGGACATTACAAGCCCATCGCTTGACTATCACCCCCCCTGTATATCCCCTAATAGAGTTCACTGTGCTCTGCGCAATAGGAAATACGTCTCTCAAGTGTTGATTCAGAAGCGGGCCTCCCTCTGGCGGGAGGTAGGTAGGGAGGAAAGATGTTTTCCAGTCAAGAACTGCAGTTGGAGCCCGTCGGTCGCCTCTCTGCCCCACACGTTTTGGCATTGGCTTCTTGTGCGTGTTGAGAATACTGATTCCCTTTGTCTGCTACTAAGTGTTGTACTGCGAACACGCCAAGAGCTCAGTAGAAGGCTCAAACTGCATCTGAGCCTTAACTCCCTTTCCTTTGATGGATGGGAGAGAAGTGGGAGGCAGGAATAGGGGCAATGGCCGTGAGGCGGCGATGCGGCGATGCGGCGATGCCTGCAGGTGGCCCACATGGTGTGGTGGTGGTTACGCGTGTGTTTGGGAGTGATCGCATGATCGCGAATGGGTTCTGTTTGAAGAAGACTCGGAGTTAGACCAGTTGTCGGGTTTATGGTTCAACGCCATTGTAGCGTGGTATTCGTTAGCTAGCATGTCATTAGTGGCGCCCTCTTTGTCTTTGGGTCATCCGGCTGCGGCGGGCACGGCGCGTTTCTGTGATCCATGAGAGAAGAGGAGGGAGACGCGTCCTGTCCGAAGTGTGCCTCGCCTCGAATCCGCCATGTGACCGCGTTGAAGACGTGTGGTGCAACAACAACGACAACAAACAAAAACAAAACAACAAAATAGGACGAAAAGCTCCTGGGGGGTTTGTGTTTGTTGTGAGCAAGTTTACGTAAAGCAGGAATAATCGTCATTTGGTTCCGTTCCTTGTGTGGATAGGGTTGAGTGGTGTGCTTTCCGCAGGGAGGGAAGGCAGAGCCAGACAGAGACAGAGGACAGAGAGGGGAGAGGACTCAGACCAGGCAGAGGCGGCGTGTTTTGCCACTCGTCTTCCCTCCCCTCGCGGCGTTGATTTCTCTTCCCTCCCCATCTCCCCCACTCTCTCTCTCTTTCTCTCTCTCTCTTCCACTCTTTCCTTCTCCACCCCGCCAGTGGCAACAGCTACCTCCCCGTCGCTGTCCCCTCTCAGCACGACGCCGCTCCCGTAGCTCGCTTCCACACACCCCCGCCGCAATGTTTGTGCTCAAGTCCCGTGAGTCCCTGGCCCCCCTTCGCACTCGCACCCCTGGGTCCCCTTGCTGACAGTAAACACAGTCTTTGGGCAGATGTGGGGTACGTCCACCAGCGACCACGGCGTAGCAAGCAGCGAGCACTAACATTCAGGCAACCCCGCCAACCCGGAGCTCATCCAGATCCCCGCAGGACAGCTCTACCTCGTCCGTCCCGACTCTATCAAGGGCTCCCGCGAGTGCATGTGAGTGTTTATATTGGCCTTCCTCCAGTGATCTCCTCTCACCCCCCAGTTTCAAGGACGCCGTCGCGACCATCCGCCGCACCGGCATCGACTACCAGTTCCAGCTCGTCGTCACCCGCGCGTACGAGGAGGGCGAGGAGCAGCTCCTCGAGGAGGACGCCGAGAGTAGGTACATTGCCCGAGTCGCAAGCTGACCGTCAGCCGACGACGAGCGCGTCTTTCTCATCGACCAGGCTCTCGAGTTCCGCTTCGGCTCACTCGACGGCCACGCAACCTGCGCCTGGGCGGACCTGAGCGGCGATGACAGCGATCTCTGGGAGTTTGTCTGCAGCAAGGTACGGAGTCGCAATAGCTGAACCCTGACTGACGCCCGTAGTCCGTTGGCACGGCCACAAGCAAGCTCTTCGAGGTCACCCTTCTGCAATGCGTTTACGAGAGGGTGCGTACGCGGAGAACCCTGCCCAGCTGACGATCAGAAGTTCCAGCGGTCCCACGACCTGGCGTCCGAGAGCGACCTCGAGGCCCTCAAGTATGTCGAGCCCGAGCCAGTATCTGCGCCGCCCGCCGCGCTCGAGGGATCGCCCAGCAAGAGCACTGCCCCCGTCCCCCCCGTTGAGCAGGAGCATGAGGACGATGACCCCTTCAAGGACGTCCCCGTGCTCCACGCCGCCAAGTCCGAGCTCTACCTCTTCGATACCGAGCTCGACATCTTCGTGATCCAGGAGAAGGAGGTCGACGCCGACTTGGCCTCGAACGGCGACTTTGACTGTGAGTCAAAACAGCCATGACTCTGCTAACCTTCAGCCTGGCTCATAGTCCGCAAGGGCAAGACTGTGTTCATTTCGGTCCCCATCGACTCTGAAATAAACCCGCGCTTCGACCTCGGCTCGCACGCGTTCATGTTCACCTTCCGCGAGACCGAGGGCCTCCCCGGTATGACCTGGTGCCTGCGTTTCGCGCCCGAGGTCTTCGACGAGTGGAAGGAGAAGCTCACGCTCTACATGTGGGAGAACAAGAACAAGATGAGCTACGCCAAGGCTCAGGCCGTGGAGCAGCGCTACATCCAGGACGCGTACGGCGATATTGAGATGGGTGACGAGGAGGCCGAGCGCGAGGCCGCCGCTGAGGCCGCCGCCGCCGAGGAGGAGGAGGAGGAGCAGTACGATTCGGAGGAGGAGGCCCAGCAGGAGGAGGAGGACGAGAGCGACATGGAGGAGTTTGCGGCCGGCTCGAAGAACGAGCAGCTTGCTGTCGGTTACAAGAGCGACGTCTCGTTTGTCACTCGCGGCAACATGATTGGCGTCTTTGCCCACGACCGCGACAAGGTCAAGTTCCGCACCGCCATCGACCGCGTCAAGGACATGGACGGCAAGGCGTTTGTTCCCAAGAAGATTATGCTCCACAACCAGGACGCCGACATGCTCCTCCTGGACCCCAACCACAAGAACTCGCTGTTCCGCATGGACCTCGAGTACGGAAAGATAGTCGACGAGTGGAAGGTCTCGGACTCGGTTACCGTTGAAAACATGATCCCCGAGTGAGTTTCTGCGCGATTGATTGCAACTGACGCCAGCTCCAAGTACGCCCAGATGAACGCGCAGCAGACTCTTATTGGTCACTCGCACAACGGCATCTTCCGCATCGACCCCCGTGTCTCTGGCAACAAGCTCGTCGAGAGCCAGTTCAAGCAGTACGCGTCGAAGAACGACTTCTCCGCTGCGGCCACCACCGAGTCGGGCAAGCTCGCTGTCGCCTCGAACAAGGGTGACATTCGTCTGTTCGACGCGATCGGCAAGAACGCCAAGACTGCTCTCCCCGCGCTTGGCGACCCGATTATCGGTGTTGATGTCTCTGCGGATGGTCGCTGGGTTGTCGCTACCTGCAAGACGTACCTTCTCCTTATCGATACCCTCATCGGCGACGGCCGCTACAAGGGCAACCTTGGCTTTGACCGCAGCTTCCCCGCGGACAGCAAGCCCATTCCCCGCCGCCTGCAGCTCAAGGCGGAGCACATTGCGTACATGGAGGACCCCGTGTCGTTTACCCCTGCTCGCTTCAACACTGGTCTTAACGAGGCGGAGAAGACGATTGTCACATCGACTGGCAAGTACGTCATTATCTGGAACTTCCGCCGCCTCAAGCAGGGCCGTGTCGACGACTATCAGATCAAGAAGTATGACTCGCGCGTTGTTGCCGACAACTTCAAGTTTGGCGCCGACAAGAACATTATCGTTGCGCTCGAGCACAACGTGCTCATGGCGAACAAGAAGGAGCTGGCGCGCCCGACTCGCGATTCGCTGGCACCGCGAGCGATGCTGAACACACCGGTGAAGAAGCTGCGCAACGAGTCGCACAGTGCTATTGTGAACAGCCCATACTAGACACGACACGACCCCGCGCGCCGGCGGGCACGCACGTTTTATAATTTCTCCATTTGTACAGGGCTTTGAGGTGGTAAGGTGGTGGGGTGGGGGGGGGGTGACAAGAGCGATGATGGATGGACGCAGCGCGATGAGAGGAGTTAGATAGCCTGATATCTATGCACATACGTGTCTCTCGCAGTCGAAGTGTCTCTGGTGGTAAAGCATGTAATGTCTGGTGGTGGAGTGGCGACTTGCGGGAATCTGCCAGGGGAGAGCATCAGTATCAGAGTCCAGACCCTCCACCCAAAATCAACAACCTGGCGCGCGCCTGGCGTCTGATGTCCATCCACCGCGTGATGCCGCAATGCCAGCGCGCCAGCGACACCGCCTTTTCGCAGACTTTGTTCAGAGCTCTCTCTGTATCCTTTGACTCTGCTGGTAGCCACCTCTGAATGCTGCGTCTCGTTGACATATAACGGATAATCTCTGCTGTGTCCATCCCCCGCCCCCCGCCCCCCGCCCGCCCTGATCTCCCTCCCTCCACACAGAATCGCCGCAATGTCCACCGCGAGTAGCTCAGTCACGCCCTCGAACCCTCAGCCACCCCCCACTGCCGCCCCTCTTCCTTCTTCTCCCACTCCCTCCTCCACTGTATCGCTCTCTCCCTCCACTTCCTCGACTGCCCTCCCAGCAGGTCCACCGAAGCTCCGCGTACGTCTCTCTCGCAGTCGCGCATCATCGTCTACGTCCATGGCGGCTGTGATTGGGAGTATGGCTGCTACTGTCGCCCGCACACCATCGCCCGGGCCGGTGGTCGCGTCGTCCAACGGCAACGACACTGGTGACGCCGCGCCAGCGAATGGAGCGGCTTCCCAAGCGAGCCTCGCCAAGACAACGAAAACGGCAACACCAGCTCCCGCCGCTGTCGTCGGACCCGCTACTCCTCCAACAGACGCTCCCCCTGTCCTTCCACCTCTTACCCCAGTTCCAGCGCTCTTGAACATTGTCCCCCCAACGCCGATGACTCCCGTCGCCGGCGGCATCCCCACCCCGATGCCCACACCGGCCGCGCAGCCCGTGTCCACGCCGGTCGCGCAGCCCGTATCCATCCCGCCGAGAACCTCATCTGCAGTCCCGCCCACAGCTGCTGGACTCGCCGGCTCAACGTCACCCTCCACTTCCACCATGTCGCCGCCGACGCGCCTGCCTCTCGCCCCGGCCGCAACTGCTCCCTCCGCATCGGCCGCCCAGAGGCAACAAGCCCCGCCGCCCCAGACTGTCGCAGCACTTGCTGCTGCGCCCCCTGCTGCTGCTGCTGCGCTGAAAACCACTACCACCGCTTGTCCCCCTCCTCCAGGAAAGACAGCAGCTCCGCCAGTGACGACCGTTTCGGTTCCCGCGGCGCTCGCGGCCGGCGTGCCGATGCTCAAGATCTCGAGCAAGAAGATCAAGCCTGTCAACGTCAAGATGACCCCGACTGCCATCACCTGGCCCTCGATGAAGGGCGGAAAAGGTACGTCACAATCCGGCCGGATTGGCTGTGACAGTGTCAACCGGATCTTGAGCCTGATCATCGTCTGTCTGTACTGAAGCGCTGACCCCAAGTCGAGATTACGTCGATCCGCGAGCTGCGCCTTGGCCAGTCACCTACAGAAGCGTACTCGTACGACAGCGCGCGGTGGATCACTATCGTCTATGTGCGCGACAAACAGTGGAAGGTCGTGCACTTTGTCGCGCGCACCGAGGACGTGTACGCGCTATGGGTGAAGGCGCTACACGATCTTGTGTCTGAGAGCTCTGACCGTGTCGTCTCCGGCGCGCAAGGCCCCGCATCCGATCCCGAGCTGCGCTTCATTCGCCAGCTGTGGCCAGCCGGCGCCTTGGCCATCGACCGCACAACGACAGCAAGTCTGTGCTCGCAGCTCGGCCTCGTTGTCCCTCCTCCGATCCTGGCAAAGTTCGAGGTAGGTACTCGCCAGTGCTCCGGTTCTTGTGATTCATGAGCAACGTTCTGCGCAACCCGCGGTCACCCGCGGTGAGTGGGATGGGGCGTGGTTCGGAGCGGTGACTGGCGCTCCTGTCGTGTGTACACAGCGATCCCGGAGCGCCAATCCGGGCGGTCATTTGTGCACCCTCCAGCAGTGCGGTGGCGCCGCCCCTGCAATCCTGTCTATCCGTTACCCTCCTTTCCATGCTGTCTCCCCTCTGGTGATCTGAGACAGGAACTGACACTGACCCAATAGTTCCCACTCGACCTGGCCACTTTCCGCCAGCTCGTGCGTGAAGTCCAGACCCGCCCTGAGCTTGGCGAGATCTACCGGCGTCTCGGCGCAAACCTCTCGCGCGACAAGGTCTTCCAGTTGTTGAAGGACGTCCAGGGCGAGACGGACATGGACATGGACATGGACGCAGTCTTTGACCTCTTTGCCAACCATGACAACCCCGAGGTCTGGACCGCAGAGTCGCTAGCGTCGTTCCTGTCCTCGCCTGACAACATCCCCAAGACCACAACGGACTTTACGCGTCCACTCTCAGAGTACTATATCGCGAGTAGTCACAACACATACCTCGTCGCCGAACAGTGGCGCGGATCAAGCACTGTGGAGGGCTATATCCGCGTGCTGCTCGCAGGATGCCGCAGTGTCGAGAGTGAGTTTTGTAGAAAAACTCATCAACTGACATCAGTTGATGTGCATGACGGCGGAGCCGACGGCCCGGTTGTGTACCACGGCCTGACGATCACGTCGAGCGTGCCCGTTCGTGATGTGTGCCAGGCGATCAACAAGTATGCGTTCGTTGCGTCGCCGTACCCGCTCATCATCTCGCTCGAGGTGCGCTGTGGGGTCGAGCAGCAGGACAGGCTCGCTCACATTATCCGCGAGTGCTTTGGTGACCGTCTCGTGTCAGTCCCCATTGATGCGGAGCACTTTGGCAAGGTACCGAGCCCCGAGAGCCTCAAGGGGCGTATCCTCATCAAGACCAAGCCGATGCCGGCGCCGACCTCGCCGACCCAGGCAACGACACACTCTTCCCCGGCTGCATCTCCACAAGCCATGTCGCCCCCGCTTCTGTCCCCCACCACATCCTTCGCCGCCTCGCCGTCGATCCACAGGGAAGACTCGACGACCGACTCTACAACCGAGTCTGACTCGTCGTTAGTCCGCCTTCGGCGTCGCCTGTCGGTGAACTCTGGCCCAAGCCACAAAACACCTGTCGGCCATTCGCGCCACCTCACCGACCTTCCAGTGTACACTGCCGCCGTCAAGTACCAGGGCTTCTCCAAGCTTGTGACGTACGACTTTAACCACATGTTTTCTGTATCCGAGCGCACCGCGCAGCGCATTATCAAGGACCAGGGTGCCGACTGGGCAAAGTACAGCTTTACCCACCTCTCACGCGTGTATCCCAAGGGTGTGCGCCTCACGTCGTCCAACTTTGACCCCCGCCCGTTCTGGAACGCCGGCGCGCAGCTGGTTGCGATCAACTACCAGACCCAGGACGACGGCAGCATGTACAATGACGCGCTCTTCCATGCGGGCGGCTACGTCCTGAAGCCGCTGTCGCTGCGGCAGAAGGTTGCCGAGGTACCGCAGAAGTTTACTCTCCGCATCCAGCTCATCTCCGCACAGCGTCTCCCGCCCACGGTCGACATGTACGTCGAGGTGACGGTGGGTGAGGAGACGCTCCGAACAAAGGCAATCAAGGGCGCCTCGCTCTCGCCGCGCTGGGACGAAGTCATGGAGTTTGCCGTCGAGTGCAAGCCGTCGCTCCTCGGAATGACGTTCATCCACGCCCAGATTCGCACACAGAAGGGACTCGGCGACAGCGTCATTGCGCAGTGGACCCGGCCGCTCAAGGACGCAGGCCGCGGATACCGCTACTGGCACCTCTCGGACCAGAACAGGCAAAAGTACCTGTTCGCTACGCTGTTTGCGCGCATCGACGTGCGCGCCCGCTCGGCCGCACCGGTCAAACAGAAGAATGCGGCGAGCACCGCCATGGCCTTTGTCAACAACATACTCTAGGCGTAGAGAGGAGGAAGAAGAGGCAGAAGAAGGAACAAGAAGAACAAGAAGACTTGTAGGCGTTCGGATCTCGGATTATAAACACGACGAATCGCCCGTCGCCGACGCAAGTAACCGATGCCACAAGGTCAGCGACACCGACAGAGAAATACAATTGCAGAACCCCGCGAACACGACTTACGACCATGACTCAAGACGACGGATATCCCCTTCTCCTCCGCTCCCCGAATATGTCCCCATGTATGCAGTATGTATGTGGAGCGCCACAGCACGGAGGGTGGAGGTCTTCTTGAGCAGCAGCATTCGAGTTTCGACAAAGCCAAGTCAGTGGAGAGAGGGAGGCATGCCTACACGGACTTCTATGTCTTTCACAACCAAGTCGGCAGGGCTGTCAGACCAACCACAATGACTTCAATAGGCCTCACGCTGAGGGTTACCAGCGGCAGAAGTAGCGAACTAGTAGCTCAAACTCTGCCAAAGACCTCCCGAGGGCAAGCAGGAGAGCCTTTGGCGAACCTGGACCGTTCAGAGCAGCAACCAAAAGTGGAGGTGCCGCTCATCCCCAACACACTGGAATACAACGGGGGGCGCACCTCAAGAAGGCTTCCTTCCACGTGGGGAATTCTCACGAGCGCCGGGCACGCTCCGCAACGGAGCTTGGGACTGTTCTTACCCCACCTCTTGCAACTGCCTTTCAGCTTGTTCTCTTCCATGGTACCTCCCGGTCGGCATATATCGCTTGCCTCCTACGAATCCAAAGTCCTCGCAATGTCGGAAGGTACTTGCCGTAGGCTAAAGAGACGTGACACAGTGACATACCACGCTGACAGGCCAGATACCGACACTCCGTCCATCGTGTTCGTAATCATCAAGGCACTCGATGGGTCCGACGTGGGCTTTCTCATGAAAAAATCTGCGAAAATGCGTCGGGCGATCGTAAGTGATTCTGTCATTATTCGAACTGGCTACTCCTCTGCTAATAGCTCGAAGCGGCTGTACTGTGGGGTCCGCTGTCGGCCTCGCTGGACCCTCCAGTGGGTTCCCCAAGACGCCGCCTGACACTTCTGACACAGGACAGATTCCTCGATTCCGGCGGCATGAACGTGACCGAGCAGACCCGCGTGGCAGACCGGTCTATGGAAGACGGTGGGGGACTCTGTCTCCTCTCGGCTCTCGACGCGGGTGAGTATTCTCTTCTCACTCGTAGCTAAACAAGGCAGAGTATGGCCGTTCTTAGCAGGATTGCCCCTGGGCGGAAGCCTCACCGGGAGGGTCACCTGAAACCGCTCTGCTTTCCGCGACGGTTCCAGGTTCCAATGCTCACGTCTGGAACTCGTTTCATCATCACAGAGGGGGTGGAGAGCTTTTATATTCAGTCTTCCATCACCACCCGTCTGTTTCCAAGGCCCAGGCAAGCCGGCTGATTGTCCGAGTGGTTAAGGAGCTTCCCTGCTATCTCGCATAGGAAGTGGGTTATGCCCGCGTGTGTTCGAATCACATGTCAGTCGAGGAGGCCCGTCTTCAGAGGATGCGTACGTCTCTTTTTCATATGTGTAGCTAGGAGGATGAACGAGAAAATGGACTCGGCGCCGTTCGGAGACGGACGGCTGCAGATTGCCACTTTGAGGTGAGGTGCCACATTCGCTGTACCTCTGCTGTGGGATCGCACAAAAACTAACTTTGAACCTCACGGGCAGCGGGCACAGTCAAGACGATTTTCCGCAAGAAAGTAGTCGTCGATGAGCGGATAGTATCAGGTCTCTGAGAGTCTGAGAGTTCAAAGTCATCGGGGATGAAGCAGAAGAAGAAGTGGACGCCGAGTAGAACGTTGTGGGATACGATTGACTGGGCGCGGAACCGAGCTCGGCGACATGAACGAAGACAACGCCCGGCGAGATGCTCAGGCCTGTCGCATCCGTTGTGCAAGCAATCCCCCTGTTGCTTGTAGTAGAACGGTAGAACAACACCCACTGGTTAAGTCGACCAGGGTGGTGCTCCGGGTCCGACAATTGGATCCCCCAGGAGCCCTTGAAGGTGGAGGCGAATCCATTTCGCGTACCGACTCCCGTCCAAGTCTCGTTCCCACTATTATCATTGTCACAACCACTTCTTCCAGCATCTTCTTTCTCCACGATTCTCACAGCCATCGCAGCACCACCTCGTGGAGCAGTTTCATCCCTCGGTAACATGGCCGCTGTCGCACCCGTTGACGGCTTCCTCCTGCGGCTGTGCACGGACACACTCCTGATGGTATTCGACAACCTCGACCTGCCCGATCTTCTCATCGCCGACAATGTCTGTCGCGCTTGGCGCGAACTACTTGCACCGCGCTGGAAGAGACAGTACAGCTCTATAGAAGGCATGGACCGCGCTGTGCTCATGAGACTCGAGGACCTCGACATGGCAGCGGACGCTGAAGCTGCCAACGAGGACGGTCTCACCGCCAAAACGGTGAGCGGCGATGTCGCCTACCGCGGCGTGTCTGGTCCCCCGATTGACCCGGTTCTAATGTGTGAGTTTGGATCTTGGGCACGTTGGATATCACTGACCTCAGGTCGCCTCGGGTTGAAAAGCGGCTGGCGCACGCTGTTCCGGGCGGATGTGGTAGATGAGTTGCCGCCAGACTCCACAATCCTCAAGGGGATTCGCGACGAGGAGGAAGGCGACGACGAGGAGAGCGCTGTCCCCTGGAAGTTCCGGCTTCCCCCTACGCTGAGCCTCACCTACGACTACGGATCGGGCTCCCACCCCAGGCCGGACTGGCGGAAGCTCTGTGCGTGTGCATCCGGGTTGGTGTTGCTACCACTTGCTGACTGTTCAGGCCACACCTACCTCGCAACTCGACAGAACGTCCGCAACGCAAACGTTGTAAAGACGACCACAGTGCCGCTTTACATTCCCTCCACATGGACGTTTCTCTCCATTACCGACGACAATGTCAGCGACGAATCGCTACTTTTTACAGCATACGAAAAGCGGAAGGACCGCAGCTGGCGCTACATTCTCATTGCAGTGGAGCGCACGACGGGCGAGATTCGCCACGTCACGGAGCTTCCAAGGCCGCGTGATGGCCCAGGAGACTTCGGCCGCGGTGCGATTCAGCAGTTGTCGCAAAGCGTAGCCGCATCGCCCAGCATCGGCATGAGCTACCACGTCAACAACGAGTCCGATCTGTGGGAACTCTATGTGGCCGGTCGGACGTTCAAGAAGTTGTGTCCTGGGTTCGGAGTCGGGAACGAGGAAGCGATTTCGAATCCCAAACCGTACCTCACCTACGTCGATGAGTTCGATGCTTCGTTCCAGAACCTCGACTTTAGGATCGCTCCCGGCAAGGATGGACGGACAGACTTGCTCGTTGCCCAGTTCAATTACAATTGGCTTTCCTGGGAGAACTGGGCTCCATCAAACGATGAGAGCGACGGCCCCAGCGACTCTTCGGACGATGGCACCGACGATGACGATGCCGACTTCGACTGGGACGACGATGCCGAAGATGAGCGTGAATCCAACAGGGGTCTTCGCATCAAGCAGGCTTGGAGGGTAAGCTACGCCAAGGAAGCCCACGCTGACAACAGGCGGGGAACCTTCAGGTCAACGATAAATATGTCTTCCTCGGCTATCGTTCGAGTCAGGGCGGCAGTCAGGTGCGGCTGTACGACATGGCAACCAAAGAGCAGTTTGTCAGCATCCCGGCCGGCGTTCAACATGTCGAGTCCATGCGGGACGAGACGGCTGCACTGGCCGTTCTCGCTTTCAGGGTACGTCCCGAGATCACCAAGCGTACGGCGGGCAAGAATAGGGATGCAGACTGGGACGACGACTTTGCAATCCGCCAGTTCTCTCTCAGAGGCAATACGCCGGACCAGGACGCATACTGGGAGATTGTCAAGGAGAACATCTGGACATCCACAGAATCGAATGGGCAAAACAGGGTCGAGTTCCAAAGGTGCGTTTGTACTGCTGCAGCAGGAAGGGAACGGTGTTGACAGTATAGCTGGGGTTTGTGCGGCAAGAACATGTTTATGGCGATTCAGTCGGGCGGCTTCTTGTTTATTATGGACATCGAGCGCGTCCTGGCAGAAGCTGCGGAACTGCCAAAGGCCGAGCGCGCGCGGTACATTTCCCACCACACCATTCTCATAGACCCCGGAAAGGACAAGCTCATTCCGTATTCCCTCGACCGGGACCACCTCGTTCTCGACATGATTACAACGGCAAGTATAGATTCCGACCAGTGTCCCCCTCTTTGTGCTGACGAAGCAGGACCGACTCTACAGGGAAGCCCACACCTCGACAATCATCATTGAGCTCTCCAGTCTCCCACGGCTATCGCCTGGCATGTGCACCAAGGATGTGCGCATCACTGGCCACGCCTTGCTGAGGAGGGAGTATCGCAAAGTCAGACTGGTCGATCTCCACATGATGGACGGATACCTGTTTGAGGTGCTCAGGTTTCCTTGGGACGAAGATGCCGACACCCAAGGTCTCTTTGCGGACGAAAAGGAGGAGATGGTAGGCAAGGTTGCTCTGCGGATCACCAGCTACGTCCCGTCTGCATGAGGCTTAGGCAGTAGCTGGAGCAGCACTAAGCATAACTGTAGCCCGATAGTTGCCGACGGCCACGGCGAGTCCGCTGGGAAGTGGACCTGACTGTGAACGATGAACGTTGAGCCCGCATTTCCATTATTATTCAAGAGGATACGGCAGCATATAGAGCAGCTACTAATTTGGATATCTATGCATGGGTTGTTGGCGCGTAACAACCTGTGTTTCGATGCGCCGCTGCTGAATCAAGGCCAAGATATTACTCTTGGGGGGGCCAACCATGAACATGAATTACTCCTGGGGGTGACCTGCTTTGCGAAAACAAGCGATTCATCACCACCCTTCACTCGCAATCTCACAATCGCCCATCCACAACATCCACACCACATCATAATGACTACACCAGCAGCGGCAAGCAGCACACCCGCGCCGGATGTCGTGATGACTGATGCCGAAGCGACTGCCGACGCTGACGGCCCCGCTGCCCCGGCCGTTTCCATCTCGGCACCAAGCGCGCAAGACGTCCCGGCCCTCGCGCCCGGCACCTTTCGCTCCGTCCTGCCCGGGGTCGAGGACCTGCTTGAGCTCATCTACGGCGTCGCGGAGGGTGCGGACGTCGCTTCGGAAGATGTGGCTGCCAAGGTGAGTAGTGGCACGCCAACCCGTCCTTTTGCCGTCGGTTCGCCCCTCTCCGGAGGGCGACGACGACGAGCGCAAAGGTCGCCAGGACCGACCCGTCATGAATACGTGATCTGGGTAACCTGTGCGGGCTGCTAACCCACCAGGCGAAAGCCGTCTACAACCAGCTCGTGTCGATGAAGGCCGCCGCAGCGGCGCTTCCGGGCGGACACATGGGTACCGATGGCGTGCGGGCGCTGTCCGAGCTGCTGGATGCCGAGGCGAAGCGCAAGCGGTGAGTACGAGCGAGCGGGCGAGCTCAGCCGGGTGGTCGACAAAGCTCGTTGCTCGCCAGCTACGGGTGAGTTGGAATGTGCTGACGGCAGGCAAATCCTCCGCGCATTCGTGGGCACGCCGACGCCGATCGTGGACCAGATGGCAAACCAGGGCGAGCCATAGTGGTGGAGGAGAACAACGGGGGTGCAAGAAGGGGTGGACTCGACTCACCCCGTTAGAGCCCAGACACAGGCATTGTCCGCTGGGCAGTTTGTATAATATATGACCATGTACCTCATCTACGCTCCACAGCGTCGTACACTTGCACCTCACTGACACAAGAGCTCGGGTGCTGACTGCTAACAGGATTTCCGCCGTTACCTGACTGAGGCATGGGGCCGGTGACACTTCATATGTCTCCACCTGCGCTGCTTCTAGTGTGCTCCTTTCTGTGCTCCTTCCGCGTACATATGCGAGTAGTGAATTTTGCTTCCATCGGGACACGATCCCTGCCTATGAAGATGCTGCTTCTACATTTCTTTATTTCTTCTGTCTGCTGTACGCCAGTGTGCGCCTATTCGGACGAGCCGAGCTCGGGGCCATCCTCGGATTCGACATCGACCTCGGGCTTGACACGGTTGATAACGTTCATCTTCTCTGCGAGCGTCGGCGCATGTAAGTTTGGATGATGGTGACCGGGTGTAGCGCCGAAACCACAAGCTGGATGTTCCCTCCAAAAAGAACATCCAGGTTGGTGCCAGCTCCGACGTTCAAGAGGTGCACTTACGGTGACGAAGGAGAGGACGGTCCGGCAGCGGGGTGCCGTCCGTGGCGTTGCCGCCGGAGCGCATCTCGAGCTCGGCCTCGACGTAGACAGTGGATCTGGCGTCAGCTTGGGTTCCACAACATAAACCTCACCCCTTGCCGACGCGGGCAAGCTGCTTCTGGGCAACCTCGGAGAAGGCAAAGATGGTGTGCCACGAAGTAGGCGGGGGAAGAGGGTCTAGTATCAGCTACCGCCAGGACAGATGCAACTCACTACCCTGCTCGTCCTGGCCGTAAGGGCCGACCATGGTGGCGACGCTGTAGGTGTAGTAGGGCTTTCCGGAGGAGGTCTGCTGTAAGCAACTGGAGTGGTGGCAGGTGAGACTGTAATATGTCACCTGCAGACGTGGGGTGCGGTCCAGCGTGCTGATGATCACCGAGAGCGCCCTAGTAGACCCACCTCGCGGAGCACGGGGTCGGAGCCGAGGCGGCCGATGAGAGTGAGGCGGGACATGTCGGAGGCGACGACACGCGAGGTCGAGAACGACTGATTGTGTTAGTACGAATGAACAACTGTCAATGGACCAGGCAGCTGCACTGTGGAGCCGGCGGGCGACGCGAGCTAGTCGCCTGCTCTCGATCTGCGAGCTCCTCTGGACACCTCAAAGCCCAGAGGATGGACCACACGATGGCGTGGACTCCTCTCTCAGTCGATACACAGGTACAGAGAGAGCTTCAGAAGTATACGTACCCGGACGCTCTGCTTGGCGATGTGGCGGGCGGCGGGGAACATGATGGTGACGATGGGGACGATGGAGGTTGTGGTGATGGGAAGAGGTGGTCGAGCATCATGTTGCCGCAACGCGCGTCAAAACAAATGACGGCGGAGCGAGAGGCGGCCACGTGGGAATTTGCTTCCGTCGCCACTGCTGGTCTCATTTCGAGGGTTTGTTGTTGACAAGTCGCTTGCTCGTGCTCTGATCTCTGGTTGCCACCATCCATCTCTCTCTCCTCGCCATCACCATCGCTCTCCTCCACACTCCCCCTTTGCCAATCCACACCGAGAACCGCCAAAAATCCACGTCCTTTTCTCCACCCCCCTTCAGCCACCTTTCTAAAATCTACGTTGGAACGACAACACTGCTCTCTTGGGCACATCCTGGCCCGCCGCCCCTCGCAAGCACCCGTCTGCCGCCATGCCGCGTGCATACCTGTGCTCCGAGTGCGTGTCGGCGGGTGTAACTCCGGATGACGACGGATACGGCTCCGCGGACCTTATCGTAGCGTGCACCTTTTGTGGTGCTATCAACGAACAGGCCACCTACGCCCGCAATGCCGTCGACGTCCACGACACCTATGGCGCGCTCATGAACGAACATGGCACATCCACCGTCCAGTTTCACGAGTACAAGGAAAAGAAGCATGAGGTGGGCTGTTGAGGTTAGTATGTTATGCTAACAACAACAGGAATTCGTCGATAAGCTGCTGCACGCCTACCTGGTCGACCCGACGTCACGTCTCGTCGACCGGCCCGCAGACCACTTCAAGGCCGGCGTCAAGACGTGGTACAATCGGTATCGCAAGCACGAGCAGACCAGGCAGCAGCTTAAAAATGCAACCACGAACAGCGACGCACAAAAGGTCAAGTACCTTGTCGCCGTCGCTGTGCACATGGCCGTGCTAGAAAGCAACGTCGTGGTCATAAACAATCGCCTCGCCCATCTCCGCCGGCCTACCTCCACCTACAACCCCGCGGCAAGAGGCGATGGCACAATCATTGCTCCTTCGCTGCCCACCATCTATGTGGGTCGCATGCACATGCATGAGGCTAACCCTACAGTCGAGGGCACATGGGCTCGGCCCAACCCACATCGGCTACTTGTCCAGCGAGTCGCTGCTTCGCGTCATGTTCAATCGCATGAAGCGCATCCGCACCAGCTCTCCGTCGGCCCTCGAGGTCACGCTCTCGCAGGTTTACGGCCTCATGCAGCATATCCAGTTTCTCTCCCGCCTTCCGCACGCCATACGTCTTCAGCACCTCGCTGTTAAGGACCTCAAGCCAGCTGCAGTGCGCCAGCGCAAGACGGTCGAGACTGCCGACCCCGACGACTTTATGCTCGGCAACGAGGAATGGGAGTACGTTTCCACGATCGATTGGAACCGCACATTCGAGATGGCGTACCACCTCTACTGCGTGCAGCAGGCCGTCTCGCTCTGGGGCAACCGCTGTACTATCGATATCTCATCCGCGCTGCTGCAGTGGGCGATCATGGCTGCCATGGGCACCGTGATGCCCTCGGTCACTGCATGGTCCAAACAGATCGGCCGCATGTACGGCGGTAGTGAAGCTATAACCTCACGGCGACGTGAGGAGATGAAGGATCTGATTATTGGCTGGGGCACGAGCTTCCCAGAAGCTGGCATATCTGTGCCAGTCATCCCCGCTCCGCGGAAGGGCACCGTCGGCGACGGCCTCTCCGGATACGGCAGCGACAAACGGCGTGCGATCCCGGAAAGCATTATGGCAGTGGCATTCGCGCCAGGTGTCGCGACCCACTGGTGGCATATCATGGCCACGCGCCTCCGCACCCGTACGCAAGCGCTGCCGCTTGACACCGAGTTTACGACGGCGGCACGGATGCTCGCCAGGGCGTACGAGGACAATCAAAACGAGACTCGCCGCCGCGCGCGCGAGGCCAGTGCCCAGAGGAAAGCAGCAAAAGTCGCGGCGGCAAAGGCGGCAAAGCGTGAGGCGCGAGTGGCCAAGGCGGCAGAGAAAAAGGCGGCATCGGCACCGGCATCCCGGCAAACGAGCTTGACGCCAAAACGGCGGTACACCACTCCGAAGGCTTCCAACCGCGCAACCTCGCAGCCTCCACACGCCCGTGTCATTCGGCATGCGCCGCCACCACCGTCACCGTCTATCGAGGCGCTCCTCGCCACGCAAGAGGACTCTTCGGATGAAGAGGCTGGACACGGCTCCGACGACGACCAGCCCGGCGTGCCTTCCATCCGACGCGTGCCGTCCACCCTGGACATGCCCATGGCGGAGCCCGCGGAAGACGCCTCGTCCGTCCCGTTTGGATTCAGTATTGGACCGAACGGCTTCTCCGTCGCGACTACAGACTCGGCGGCGACTGTGCCCGTGTGTCAGCCGCCGTTCCGCGAGGATACCAGCAAGCGCTCCGCGAGCTCTATCGACCCGGAATATGTGCAGAGCGAACCAGCCAAGAAGCGCCGAAGAGGGATCCGGCCGCCCGTTGAGCCCATATCGCCTGCACCGACCAGCTCGTCCACGCTGTCACCTCTGTCCCGCGGCCCCTCGCTCTCCCCCGCGCCATCAGAGGCCACTGTCTGCCCGAGAGGGACCAGCGCCACGCCCTCCCTGCGCTCCATCACGATGTCACCGTCTCTCACGGCCGTCTCAACCACTTCTGCTATCGAGCCCTTACCAGACGACTCGGCCCACATCGGCTCCCTCATTCGGGAACGCAACCAGTACGCCTATTACAGCCCCTACAACGAGCAGCGTAAGGGAGCGGTCGTCTCTGGTGATGTGGAGCGTGCGATGAGCGCGTGGGTCGCGGACGCGAAAGCCAAAGGTATCATCCCGGACCAAATTACAGAGGAGTACCGCGCCTCGCTAGGCTTCCACGGCGATTCGCGCGTGGATGACTTGGGACCATACATCCACTCGCACCCGCAGTGGTCGCCGACCGAGAGTCTTCTGCGACTTGGTGTGCGGCCAGTCGAGTTTCCTATCAACTTTGTGGTGCACTCGCTTCTCGACCTCGAACAGCAGCTGGGCGGTTTTCGGTGGGATGATCGGCTGCAGCCCATGGGCTATGTGCTCAACGCGGCGGAGCTCGACGCCGAGCTCGACGTACTCTTTGCGTCCGGCGAGCAGTGGCACGACCTCCTCGCTACGCCGGCCGAGGCGAACCGCAAGGAAAAGCTCTATCTCAAGTCTGGCGCGTGGTCGTATGCGCGCGACGTTCCTGAGGGCCCAGTAAACCAGCTCGACAAGGACGAGCTCAGGCCCAACTACAAGCAAAAGGGCCGCAAGAAACAGCCAGTCCTCGATGTCCCGCCCCGCAGCAGCCGCAGAATCGACATGGCTGTCCTTGAGCGGCTCACGCGCCAGCGGCACGACGGCGACGAGGACGAGGACGAGGACGGAGACTTCAAGGACGGCGACGACGACGAAGCACTCGTTGGGGACGTGCTGCATGAGACCCTATGGAGCGCCATGGCCGACAACGCAAGGGGAGGAGGGTATGAGTATGAGGAGGACGAGGCGTCGGAACAGAACGAATACGAAAAGTACGACCAGTACGACGAGTACAAGTACGATGAGGGGGACAACGACGACGAGTACGGCAAGTACGACCAAGAGTTCTGAGCCGAGCCACTCGTATTCAGCATTGCATTTTCCCAACGTTTGGTTCAAACGTACGTTTCACTGTAGATTACCAACCTTCCGCTGCCATGTATCTTACTTGATCTCTAACGTGTTCGACTGCATTTCCGCGAGAAGCGATGGGTGGGCTGCGCAGCGGTGGACGTTACCTCACGGGTCTTTGGCGATCTTCTTTTGCGCCTATGACGCCAACATTGCTGCGGCATGCTTGATTGTGGCTGCCTGACATGCCTAGCTTGTTTACGTCCGATGTTCGGCGCTAGAGGCGTCCGGAGGTGACTGACTAATGGGTGCTTCAGCGTCATGCTCGGGGTTCGGTGACGCGAAACTAGCGTGGGAGAGTGACGCACACATGGACCACGACCAGCCAATGCCGTTTCCCACTCACGTCCTGCCCCCGCTCTTATTGCTCGCTCTCTCCTCTTGTGTCTGTTGTTCTTCTTCCCATCATCAGACACTCCACCTCTGTTCTGCAAAAACACACCGCCACCATGTCCCTCACCCGTGCCCTCCCCCGCGCCGCCGTCTCGGTCCGCACCTTCTCCGCTGCCGCCGTCCGCGCCAAGCACACCCTCCCCGACCTCCCCTACGCCTATGACGTGAGTTTTCATGGACAGAACATACAAGGCAAAGGTGCTGATGCTGTTTTCTCCTCAACATTTCTGTTTGTTTGCTTGTGTGTGATTGGCGTCTCTCGCTCCTGTGTATGCTCGATGCTGCGTCGGTGTTCTTAATGGCTGCACATTTGCGGCGCACCGCGTCTCGAATCGCTCTCACCCACTCGCACTCTATTCCCAACTCCCGACACATGACACTTGTGTCCACAGGCCCTCGAGCCCTCCATCTCGAAGACCATCATGACCCTCCACCACGACAAGCACCACGCCACTTACGTCGCCGGCCTCAACACCGCCGAGGAGAACCTCGCCAAGTTCCAGGCTTCGTCGGACGTTAAGGCCCAGATCGGCCTCCAGGCTGCCCTCAAGTTCAACGGCGGTGGCCACATGTGAGTGATGTCGCGCTGCGAGCGGCCGATCCGCTTCCAGTTGCCAGGTACTCTGCTTGTCAACGCTAACTCTACAGCAACCACTCGGTCAGTCGTCACCCCACCACCACAACCACTCCCTGGTTGCTTCGGCTTTATATTACCGAACAACCTTGATCCACCACGCTGATGGTCACTAACTCTGCAGCTCTTCTGGAAGAACCTTGCCCCCACCGGCTCGGCCGAGACCCAGGCCCCCACCTCGGGCCCTCTCGCCGAGCAGATCAAGAAGGACTTCGGCTCGGTTGACGCCCTCATCAAGGACATGAACGCCAAGACCGCTGCCATCCAGGGCTCCGGCTGGGGCTGGCTCGTGAGTCGGCGGCGGAGACGCGCAGCATACAGCGAATGTAGATGTACTAACAACCAGGGCTACAACAAGTCGTCCAAGGTCCTCGAGGTCGTCACCACCGCCAACCAGGACCCCCTCCTCACCCACGTCCCCATCCTCGGCATTGACATCTGGGAGCACGCGTGAGTTTGGCTACTCCCTAT
This sequence comes from Apiotrichum akiyoshidainum, assembly GCA_002973495.1. Classification (NCBI taxonomy): domain Eukaryota; kingdom Fungi; phylum Basidiomycota; class Tremellomycetes; order Trichosporonales; family Trichosporonaceae; genus Apiotrichum; species Apiotrichum akiyoshidainum. Next base: position 70,281 of record PQXP01000026.1, on the reverse strand, counting down.
GTAAACTGACAAACAGCTTCTACCTCGACTACAAGAACGTGAGCGATGGGTCCCGTTTGGTAAGCTAACCCCCAGGTCAAGGTCGACTACCTCAACAACATCTGGAAGGTCATCAACTGGAAGGAGGCCGAGGCCCGTCTCGCCGCCGCCCTCTAAGCGCCGACGCCGAGGGACCGAAGCGCCGCAGTTGCCGGCCGCGTGCACTGCATACCCGTCGACATGCTGCTTCGTCTAGCATGCCACTGTAGCATATGCCCCGTCGCCGTAACCGTTAGCTGTAGTACCCGGAGAAATGAAATGCGAGTGCAGCAGGACGAGCAGCAAAGAGAGCATATGAACACGGGGACGGAAGCAATTTTGTTGGTACCTGGACTGACCCTTCGATGTTGTTCGGTGGCGAGTCCGAGGTCATCTCGACCACTGGAATATTGACTGCGGTTGTTGTTGTCCATTGCATCGTCGCCCACCACCACCACTCCCCGCGCCCACCATGTCGTACTTTATGACCCAGTAAGTGAGACCGGTGGTGCAGCCAAGTACAGGTGGCTATCCAACATTTCGTTGGATAACAAACGCCAGCCCTTGTCTCGCGCGCTGCTCGCATGATTCCCTTGTCCGGCGCTGACAACAGTCTGCACTCCGGCTGGCACGTCGACCAGGTCAGTATCTGTCCCCATTCTTGTTTTGTGCCTCCTCAGTGCAGCGCGGACATCGCTCTCTGCTCGAGGAAAATGACCCCAGCGCTGCCCGCTGACATCACAGGCCATCCTCGTCGAGGAGGACCGCGTCGTGTGCATCCGTTTCGGCCACGACCACGACCCCGAGTGCATGGCGATGGACGAGACGCTGTACGGCGTGAGCGAAAAGGTGCAGAACTTTGCCATCACCTACCTCGTCGACATCACCGAGGTGCCCGACTTCAACAAGATGTACGAGCTGTACGACGCGTGCACGCTCATGTTCTTCTACCGGTAAGTTGCGCGCGGGACAGATCCGGTTGCAGCTGCGAGCTGCCATGATTCTCGCCGTCAGCTCGCAGCGATGCCCCCGACTGGATAGAACGCAATAGCTGACGCACGCCAGCAACAAGCACATCATGATCGATCTCGGAACCGGTAACAACAACAAGATCAACTGGGCCATCACCGACAAGCAGGAGCTCATCGACATTATCGAGACCGTGTATCGCGGCGCCTCCAAGGGCCGTGGTCTCGTCGTGTCGCCCAAGGGTGAGTGCAGCTATATCGGTTTGGGGCACGGTAGCGTTTGTGCGAGTGAGAGCCAGCGAGGGAGAGGGAGGGGAGGTTGCGTGCTGTCCAGGTTGACACCTTGGACGAACCTGGCTGCGACGCGACAGCTTCACTCTCTTATTCCTGCAAACATGGTCTGGCGGCCTGGCGGCGTCTTGTCTCTCTCACCGCACTTTGGCCACTCTATCTCCCAGCTCGCACCCGACTAACACTCAGACTACTCGACACGCCACAAGTACTAAGTGCCCGCGGCAAGGCACGACAGCGGGCGGCGGCGGCGCTGTGGAGAATCACATAGATATGTTGTTACGACGATGCATTGGTTAGCTAATACGTGCCGCAGAGGCTGTGCTCATGACCTTGTCCATGAAGCACGTACAATATTTTGGCGGCAGCAGGCAACAGATCAACACGTCTCTGACGTTCCAGCTCACTTTCGGCACGACGAGCCGTACCATGACCTGCAGACCTCTCCATTCTCCACCTGCGTCTGCTCTGCGAGACAGCATCCAAGAAAGAGAAACTACCACGCCATCGCATATCTCTATCTCACCTTGCTCACATCTACACCCTCTCCCGCTCTCTGATGCTTCCCATTTGCCCAGTCATGGTTACTGCGAGCATCCCGGACACGTATGCAGCGTATCATGCACACTGCCGTCAGCGGCTGCGGTACCTCCGCTAACTCACTAGAGATCACACTCTGAGCAAAAGTCGTTTGAGCACTTGGCGCACCTGTACCGTCCCGTCGGCGAGAGGCCCTCCTCTGTCGCGTCGTCTGCAATGTCCGCGAGCTGCTGTCAGCACTGACCAGTTGGAGGTCACACACCAGTGGGAAGTCTGAGTCGCACCCAAAGCACTGCGGCGTGAGGGACGCCTGTGCCGCGTCGAGCTTGGCCTTCGCACTGATGTCAGTTTAAGTCCATGCGCTGTAACTCACAGAGTGCCGTACGTCGCGACGGGGAAGAGGAGCCAGAAACTGGTGTCAGCTCAGTCTGAGAGTTCGGAGCGTACCTGCGCGCAAGATGCGGGGAACTGACGACCATGAGGCCGCACACTTCGCAGTCTGTCGGCACATCGCAGAGCTTGGATCCACAACGGGGACACATGTATCCTCCGCGCTTGAGCAGTCCGTGGCAGGCACAGAAGGACTCGCCAGCGCCCGGAAGGCGCGTCGGGAAGCCCATGACCATGAGGTCTCCCGCTGGCGGCGGCTTCTTTCCTCCTGCCGCTCCGCCTCCAGCGCCACCGCGCGCGAGCGCCTCGTGCACGCTTGTTGTGGATGGCGCAATCGTCTGCGCCGGCGGGGGCACCACCTCCCACAGCAGCTCCTTGTAGTGGTCCTCGTCGATCGCGACGCCAAACTTGCCTCCCGTTCGCTCTGCGATCTGCCGACAGATCTTGATCTCCGCACTGAGGGAGATGATACTCGTGCGCACGCGGGATGCACACAGGTCGTCGAGCACCTGGTGGATATTCACAGGACCGTCAGGGTCGGCAGTCGAAATGGCGGAGAACAAGACGAGAATCTCCAGAGAAGACGTAGAGGGCAGATGCGACATGCCACCACGCGCCATCACGAGACCGTTCTGGAGTGATGGCTCGCCTGACGGCTCAAGCTTGCGCTTGTCGGCCAGCGCTGCGACAATCTCCTGCGGGTTGCCTGCTGTCAGCTCAAAGCAAACTGCTGAACAAGCTGAAAGAAAAATAGAACGCCCAGCGCAATGCGCACTTGCCCTCGCCGGGGCTTGGTCCGCTCTCGAACTTGCACTCACCACAGATCGGCACTAGCACCTCGGCCAACCGGTCTCGCAGCAGAATGACGCCCACCTGTCCGAGCGGGTTCTGGTCAAACCACTCCACGACAAAGCTGCGCAGGTATTGGAGCGTAAGCTCAAATCTGTATGGATTGTCAGCTCCCTTGCCAGATCCAGTCAGCGCAGCGTTGCAAACACTGCGTCAAGTCAACGCTCGCGGCGCACTCACCGATTCGGCCTAAAATCTTTATCCTGCATCGACTCTGAGAGGTCGACGACAATAAACATGTGTCGCACAAGAGAGCGGCGCAGCGGCGCCTCAGCCTGGAGTGCACTGTCATCAGCTCTCTGATATACTACCTTCACGGTCACATCCACCTACCGCTTCCGCCTTCCCCTCGCAATGAGGCTCTCTACCGCAGCCTGCAGACCACCGCTCTCGTCCTCCTGTACCACGTCCCAAGTGCGCTTGAACGTAGCCTCCCATGCGTTCACGGTGTCTTTGCCCTTTCCTTTGCCTTTGCCCTTGCCGCCGCCGGCCTTGTCGGCCGCCCCGCCCTTGCCGCCACGGCGCGAGGGGCCGGCGCGCTCCAGCTCGTCGTCGCTGTCGAGTTCCTCGGCGGCTTCGGATCCGGGCGACGCTGCTGGGTCGTAGGGCGCGTCTGCGGGCATCGTGAATGTAGTGGAGAAGGGGTAATGAGGGGACGATGAAGATGAAGTAAGTTGTCGTTCTCGCCTGAAGGCACTTGGACATGACGGAATTGGAGGTGACTGGAGCGACGGGACTATTTTGGTTGATGCCTCCCCCAGGTGCCTCTGATATCATCACCTGGGGCTGGGGGTGTCAACAGAGCACGTGGGAGGAACGCAAAGCCTCCTGGGGGTTCCAACCGAAGCTGCGCTGAAACCAAGTTCAAGTGCACTGCAGATAGGAGTGTGGCTGGAGGTGGCCAGTCTGGCGGTGCTTTCCCATAATCCGCCGCCTTGACGTCGGCCACTTAGTCGCGTTGTGGACTGTCTGCTTCGTAGTCGTAGGTGTCCACCTTGTAGTCGCAGGTGGCCGCTTTGTAGTCGTAGTACTCGCAGTGATACTGATAAAAGTGAATAATCATCACAGCTCGATAATGCACCAAGAGAAGAAGGGAGGCGAGTTGTCAGTCAGCGTGAACAACTCTTGACGAAGCGAAAGAGTACAAGAGCTCTCATCATGAGTTCATGCGGCTGCTGCCTGCTGTGCTGGTGCCCTGCCTTCTCCGGTCCATCCCGCTGAATGCTCCGGAACCTCGGGATATAGGGGCTGGCGGGGATGCCACCCACCTGGAAACATACGGAGGTGGAACGGAGCACTGCAACGTTGATGAGCCAAGGGGTTGTGGCAGCCTCTTCTGAGTAGGGTTCCGCGCCATGTGCATCCACTGTAATAAGGCAATCTATGACTTTGGCAGTCGGAATGAGACCATTCTGATATTGTAATGTTTTCCTGGGTCACTGTACCCAAGTCTGCTCTTGCCAAAAGATATATGAGACCGTCTGTCCCACTCCCTTTTCGGCCCCATAGGAACCAAACCCCTCTTCCCACAGCACCGCATCCTCTCCGTAGCAATCACCGTCAACAATCACGATGGAGCCTCAAGGTATAGCTTGCGTGCGAGTGAGCCTCTACTGCCTCATGACTGTGTGCGCCCTCGCAGTCACGGCCCTCGCAGCTGCCTACCTCGCCCTCTCCGCCCCCGACCACTATTATCTCGCTCTCCACAATGCCAGCTGCATTGCAATGATCATTTGGGGTTTGGCGGTCTGCCTATTCTCTGTCGCCTCGTAAGTTATAATACAGCATTGGCAGATATTGGCAGCCATGCCACTTCAACACACTTGATGCCAGTACGACTTTTAGCGCTTCACCAGGGTCGTTGTCGCAGTTCGCGTACCTGCCTCGACTTTCTCCTCGCCGCTTGTCGACATACTAGTCCTGTTTTCTTTTCAGTGATTGGCGCTGCGGTGACAGGCTCTGCAACCTTTTGGGCCTGGGAATTGATGACAGTTATCCCGAATGCGTCCGACATTTCTGCGGGCCTGCGAGGTAGTGGGTGGGTGCTTTTCACCCTCGTGAGTGGCACCGAACATTCAACACCAACACTCGGCTAACTTTCAAGTGCGTATTTTGGATCGTGGTAACCATTGTCGTCACCATAAAGCTCGGGAGCAAGTGGAAACTCAGTTGGGGTAGCCTGAGGGAGAGCTGGAGATTCAGCGTGGATGGCGCCGCTCTGAACATGTACCAGCTCGACCACCAAAGCAGCGCTCGTGCCAGAGAAGGCCGTGACTCAGGCCTCCGGCTCTGTAGCCTTGACCGCTGACCTTACTGGGCAGTCCCGGTCCACGGTGACACCCCTCCCCAGCTTCAAGGAGCAGTCGCCCCAGCACCAAACGCCCAGAATCCCCGACCAGGTCCAGAGGCTGCCCAGCACTGTACAGACAGCCGCCTCGGCCAAGTTTGAGTACCAGACCATCCAGGCCCCGGAGCAGGCTCTGCAGCAGGAAAATCCCCGGCACTACACCCAGCCGTTCACGCAAGCCCAGCCCTCGACCTGCCAGCCGGAGGAGACGACCTACATTGTGCAGCCATCCTCTTCGGGTGGCTTCACGACGGCGGCAAAGTGTAGGGTGTTGAGTTTGCAACTCTCCAACTCGAAACAAAGAAATACAGTGTCTGCTGGCGCATTCAACTACCGGGGGGGTCCAGTGATGTTGAATATCCTGTGCTGGATGCCACTTGACACTGCGCAACGCTCCTAGCAGCATCCTGGCTGCTGCAACCTGATCCTTGTCGTTATTGACAGATTGCCAGCTAGCCAGTTGGTAAGGTCGACCCGTTTCATGAAAATGTCTACGCGATTGTCAGACCATACTCTCAAGACCATTTTGCCATCTCCGCACCTTTGCTGCAACGGCTGCACCCTCACTCACCCACCTCGCAATGACCCCTGCCAGCTCACCATTAGACTCCTGACCTACTTGACCGGAGACATATCCAAGCGCAACATCACTTTGCTCAGGGTGATCTCTCACCTGCTTCACCTTCACCGGAGACATATCCAAGCGCGACGCCACTTCGGTCAAAGACCTGTACGGGGACTATCCATCCCACAGACCATGACGGCGACTGCTCCGAAATTTCCTGTCAGTTGGGCTCCTCAATTGATAGGGCCTGGTGGTCTTGTGGGTACTCATCCATCGGCTCTGCCCTCACCTTCCCACCTCCCCCCTGAAATAAAAGTCATGTTTTATTTCTATAATTTCTTGCTAAAATAACGACAGAAAGAACAGCGGCCACAACCACACGCACAAACACGTACACACACACAACACATGCTGAGGAAGAGTACGAGAGTCAGTCCACCATAGTTACTGCCGTTCTGCCATGGCCTCTGGCCCCACAGAGTCAGAGCCGAGCTGGATCGAGCGTCATAATGCTGAGTGGGGGGTGAGTGCCGCTGGCCAAGGAAAGTGGCAGTGCGGTATGTGAATATGCAAACAGCCAGTGACGGCCTTCCGTTCCTCGCTTGGAGCCTTGTGGGTCCGCGACCAGATCTGATACTCAGGCTGAAATCTGCCAAGGCTTTACGCACCGATCGCCGTCTCCCACGCACAGAACCACAGATGTACCGGCCAGCAGAGGATAGCCAGACCAAAGACCACAGCCACAGAAATTGATGGCACGCCACTTTTCCGCGACACTGCTGTGCCATATCCTCAGCTATGGCCTCTAATCCAGCTCTGAAGCAAAGTTATAAGACCATGCCGTGCTGTCGTGTTCTCCTCGAATGAAAAGCACCCCTTCGTCATACCTTACGGCCAAAGACACCCTTTCCGCCCAGCGTCAGCAGTCACAATGGATCCTCAACGCATGGCTTCAGTGCGACTCGGATTCTTCTGCTTCTTTGCATTGTGCGCCGGTGCCGTCGTCGGCTTTTCATCGGTTTTCCTTTCCCGCATGCTCTCTCTTCCGCCTGACGCGTGGCACTACCATGACGAGGATATGGTGTACTGGTACTACTATGAGGAGGATATTCCAGTCAAGTACAAGGTTATTGAAATTGTAAGGGTTGCCTGGGGTGGGCTCGCCTGCCTGCTCCCTTTTCTTTCGTAAGTCGACACAAGCAGCAGGAGATGGTGAGCTTCATGTTCCCTACCAACTGTGATACGGGCGGAGCCACTGTTTGTCAGTGGCAGGCTTCCCATGATAGCCCATGTCCTCCAGCCCAGAATATCGACACCTCTAATGCCCAAACAGTGTCATTGCCAGAGGTTGCGCTTGCAGTTCGACCGTTGCCTCGCCACTCGCGGACATCTTGGCCATGACGCTCCTCCTTATCATTGGAGTAAGCGTCGCAGTCGTTGCAAGTACAATTGTGACTGTTGATCTTTTCCACATTACCGATCTCAAGCCTGGCCTCCTCCTGGGTAAGCGAGTCGTCGGGTGGGTGCTGGTCGGCATGGTAAGTGGCACCGACGACGCTCCGAGTCGACACGCTGACCCGTCCAGTGCCTCGCTTGGATCATCATAGTCATCTATGTAACTAGAAAGTTCCGCAGCCCGTGGAAGCGCAGCTGGGCGAGCCTGACCACGTACCGCGTGGACCTGGACGACACCATTCCCGGCTCGGACCAGTTCGGCAGCCAGGACCCCAAAGACGCGCCCGGGACTCCGGTCACGAGCGCCTCGGCTGCAGACCTCGCCGGCCAGTTCCAGCCCGTGGTCACCCCCTACATCCAGCCCGAGGCCCAGCACCAGACGCCCACGAGCATTGGCACCCCGCATGCGCCCCCGGTCAAGTTCCAGTACCAGCCGGCCCAAGCTTGGGACCGGGCTGAGCAGCAGCAGGTTGCTCCGCAGCACTACACCCAGCCGTTCACCCAGGGCCAGCCCTCGACCTACCGGCCCCAGGAGACCACCTACATTGTACAGCCTTCCTCGTCGGGTGGCTACACGACTGTCATCTCCAAAGTGTAGAGGACTTGCAGCTCTGCGAGGTTCCACTTTGGTTGGCCGTACCCGCTTGCCACATACCCGGCTTCCTGGTCCCATATGTAATACCACTCCGAGCCACCGTCCGCACTATTCGGTGAGGGCGCTCTTATAGTCCTCCAATGTCAGTTCATACGTGTCACTGTCCGCGCGCCGCTCACTGCTCGGCTGTATATCATGATTGCATGTTGTCCGTATGGGGTGGTCTGTACTGCAGTAGGTAGTGCGTGGTGTGTTGTGAATGTGAAAGGCAGTATGAAAGTATATCAGAGAATGTGGGCATGGTAGGTAGCATGTACAACAACAGAACAGAAGATTGCTTGCGGTGGGTGTGGGTGGGTGTGGGTGGGGGTGGTGCTGGTCTAGTGATGCTGATCAAGTGGTCGACACCTTTGCGACCTTGTGCAGCATGTGCATCCACGCGGCGCGGATGTCGGGTGTGTCGGCGGCAAACGTGTACGCCTGCGTCGGCGTCTGGAGGACAAAGATCTTGCTCGTCTTTTCCTGCACCTCTAGAATGTAGACGGGGCCGAGGTCGCTCGAGTCGGCGCGCGGCGACGAGTTGGTGCTGCGGATAGAGCTGATCGTGTTCTGTGCGTTTGCGGGCACGAGCGGCGAGTGCGGGTGGTTTAGGAACGCAAACTCGTGCTTGATCTTGGGGCCGACCTCGGGGTCGTCCTTGACTTCCAGTAGACGCGGGAGGTCGGTCAGGATCAGCTGGCGCCGCTTTGAAACCGGGAGGAGGAACGACGGCACGTTGCTGTCCGCCTTGGTCATGATCGGCGTCGAAAGCATGATGCGCTCGTTGGCAACCATGAGGGGCATCCTGAGAGTTAGTGTGAGATCATGCGCAAAGTCGACTCACCACCGGGTGTTGTCCGTGCTCGTGACGCCTAGGATGCGCGGAGCGGCGGGCGAGGTCGCCCGCGAGCGGGCAGCACGGGGGCTGCGCGAGCCGTCCTCGATGCGCGGGCGCTCGTCGCTGCGGTCGCTGTAGCGGCTAGCGCGCGACGAGCCGGCGCGGCGACCAGGGGGGGTGTTGATGCCCATTGACTCGAGCCAGACGCTGAGGCGGCCACCGCCAGACGAGCTCGACGACGTGCTCCAGCCGCGCGTCTTCTTCTCAGGCATGGGACCCGCAACCTCGTCCTCGAGCCACGCGGGGCGAGGCGGGTCGAGATCCTCGGTCGACTCCTCAGGCGACTCGTTATGCGGGAAGCGCACGCCTCCAGCCGAGAAGCGCTGGTCGTCAAACCGCTCATCAATGGGTGACGAGTTTTGCGCATTCTGCGCCCAGTCGTCATCCTCCTCCTCATCGTCCTCGAACGCTGCCCACACGTTCGAGTCGAGGCTCACTCCGCCCTGCTGCTGCGGGGGCGAAAGACCCGTGTGGATTGTCGGCGGTGTCACCTGCCAGAGCATTCCCCAGTCGATCGAAGCGAAGAAGGGGTGCGCCTTGATCTCCTGTACAGAGGGGCGCTTGGCCGGGTCCAGATCCAGCAGCTTGTCGACGAGATCCCGGGCCAGCGGGTCAAAGCCCTCGGGGAAGGTAAACTCGCGGTGGAGCACCTTCTGGAACGTGAGGAACTCTGTCGCGCTGCGGAAGGGCGTCTTTCCGGTGATAAAGTTGTAGAGGACAACACCAAAGCCCCAGATATCCGAGGCAAACGAGACGGGGGCATCGCTGAGCACCTCGGGTGACACGTATTCGGCGGATCCAACAAACGAGCGCTTGCTCGTCTCGGACGGCTCCTCCTTGCGCCCGAGAATCTTGGCGCTGCCAAAGTCGGTCACCTTGATGCGCATGTCCTTGTCGAGCAGAATGCTGATGTTAGCTGGGAATGGTTTAAATAAGCTCACTTTTCCGGCTTGAGGTCGCGATGGATAATGTCACGCTCGTGGATGTACTCGATCGTGTCAATGAGCTGCGCCGCGTAGAAGCGCGCCGACTCGAGATCGAGCGAGCCGTATTTGCGGATCATTGCTGCCAGCTCGCCGTTGCTCGCGAGCTCGAGCACGTAGACTGCGGTTAGCTTGACTGCTGTGCAGAGAGCAGCACTGTCCAGCTTACTCACAAACACTGGTCTTGTCCACAAATGTGCAGTACAGGTGGATCACACCGGGGTGGCCGGTGACCGGAGGTGGCGCGGCCGAGGAAGGTGCGCCAGTGGCCGAGGTCGTGCTGCGGGCACTGCGCTCAGAGAGCGCGGCCGACTGGCGGCGCTTGCGGGGGGTGCGAGGGCGGCCATCGGCGGCGGTGTTCGAGTCGCGGCGGGTCTTGGGGTGGAGGTGCTCGGTCTCTGAGCTGCTGCCGGGCTCGATGCGGTTCGAAGGCTCCTCCTGGACTGGGGACGGGGGGCGAGACGAGAAACCAGGCGTGCCGGAGCGCTCGTCCAGAACCTCCTGCGACTGCGAGTCGCCACTCTTGGCGAGGCGCATCGATGTGGAGACGAGTGGCGAGAGAGGGATCGAGGGCGAGCGGGGCGAGGCGCCGTCTGGGAGCTGGCGGTCGCGAAGGCCGCCGCTGGGCGAGACGAGGCCGTTGGCAGGCTGCACGGTAAGGGTGCCCGACGACGAGGCAGGCTTGCGGCTGCCAGCATTGGCAGTGCCGTTTGACGACGAGCTGGAAACGCCGCGGCGGTGTGTGCGCAATGTGGGCGAGAGGTTTGCGCGTGGCTGGGCGAGGCGGATGAGTGCGTCACGCTCAATATGCGCGTATTTTGCCTTCTTTTCTTGAATCAGGTGGTACTGGTTCATAATCTTGATGGCAACGTCGTGGGGTATCCTCATACTGCCTTGCTGGGTAGCCTGGACGACCTGATGTTAGTCGTGTGAGATGGGAGACAAATTCTCACAGTGCTGTAACTGCCGCGGCCGAGCTCTTCGCCGAGCACGAAATCGCGCAGAGATGGGCGCTTGGAGGACGCCGAGCCGTTCGAGTGGGTAGAGACTTGCGAGTGGCGACGCTCGCGGGGTTCCAAGGAGGGAGGTTCAATGTCGTTTACGCTGCGGGGCTTGCGCGCGTGGGTGGGGGTCACTGGGTTGGAGGACGAGGACGACCTGCGGCCGTGCTGCTGCTGCTGCTGGACATCGGTGGTGTTGATGGTCACGCGGATAGGGCCTGGAGACGATGGGGGCACTGGGTACATTTCGCGGGGAAGACGCGAGTGCCTTGCCTTTGGAGTTGTTGGGGACATTGAGATGGGTGGCAAGGAGGGGGAGCGCTCTGGGGGCATGTGGTTGAGGTAGGGGGAAGTGGAGATGTTGGACGGCGGCGAGCCGTAGCAGTTTGGCGAGGTCGCCTGACGGGCCATACGGGGTCCCTGGCGCACAAATCCGCGCCCTCCGTAGAGGGATCCGTTTCCTGGCTCCGAGTCGACTGCCGAGGCATAGCCCGAATGTGACTCTGGAGGAAGCTGCGCTTCCGGTGTCGCGGCGGTGCGAGTCTGAATCGGCGGCGGCCTGATGGGGACGGCTACGAGGGAGGACGTCGACTCGCTGGTGGTGGTGGAGCGCGACGACGACGTTGATGCATTGCGCTGGAGGAGCGATGCCGATGTGACCCGGGCAAAGGCCGGGAGACCGTTGGGGGGAGTGGAAGGGGTGGACGGCACCGACGGGATCGTCGCCGCCATTGTGATTGTTGTTGTGGTGCAGAGCAGGGTGGGTGGGGATGTTGTTGTTTCTGGAGGGGGTGGTGCGGGGGTATATGTGTAACGGGAGCGGTGGTACGACTGTTGACCGAATGCGGCAGTGGTCGTTGTCGAGTGGTGTGGTGGTGGTGGTGGTGGTGGTGGAGATGATGATGATGATGATGTATGCGGTCGAGTGAGTGAGTGGTCGTTGCTGTCGGTGGTGGTTGCAGCGACGACAGCAGCAGCAGCAGCCGCCGCCGCAGCAGTGGTGGTGATGGTCAGCTGCACCTATGACGGCGGCGCTGGGCTGGGCGGGCTGGGCCTTTGCCTTGCCTGCCTTGCCTGCCTCTGAATCGTCGTCGTCGTCTGCCGTTGACAGCTTTTTACAGTGGCTGCGGAACCAATCTCATCCAACCCCCGGGCGGCCCGGCCCTCTTGCATGCAAAAAAACCTGAACCATGCACGCACCCTGAAGTCCATGGCCTGGAACATGGAACAAGTGTGGCCCATTTTGGAATCTGGCCATTACACCATTTCGGTCATTAGAAAAACTTTTTTCTAATACCATTAGCATTAGTGTATTAGCGGAGCAGTGTGCGCAGCGTGCAGAAGGGTAGCGCATGCGGATATGCAGTGCGGTGTGGCAGTGCACATGGCCATGCGTCCGACATGCCCGTAGGCCCGTAGGCCCGCAGGCCCGTAGGCCGCACATCTCCACACCCGTCAGCAACGTGTGCGGCATTGCTGCATGCGGGCGGGCGGCGCGGTGGCCGGACTCGGGCTGGCCGGGCTGGCCAGATCCAGCGGGCGGGCCACTTGCGGGTGAGGCTTATTGCAGTACGACCACCGCTGTTCCTGCGTAATAAAGGCGTTACTCGTGCATGTAATCATGATCCATCATCATCATGTGCGCCAGCCTGCCCCGTCCATTGGCAGCAGGGCAGCAGGTACTCGAGACCCCCAGACGCCACCTGCTGGCTCGTCCCACGCCAATCTGCACTCTGCAATCTGCTCGCTGCTGGGGGATCTGGGGCACGCCCCGCTGCCCACTGCCTGCGCGCCTGCACCAGCCAGCAAGCACCCGCGCACAGGGCGCGGCCGGCACACATGCACGGCGCCGAGCACACCCGACACGATGAATGAATTGCCCCGTGCTGCAGTGGGCACGCGAAGGGGGGTGGCGCGCCGGGCGTCCGGGTCAGTGGCGCCGTGGCGCAGGTGGCGTCCTCTGGCCACTGGCAGCTGGCCTCGAGCTGGCCACCCACTTGCCCACCACTGGCCACCGGAGAGCGGCCTCAGTCGCCGGCCCCTGCGGGCGCGCGGGCGGCTGCACGCACAGATGCACTCGTCCCCAGCCTGGCCTGGCCGTTGCGCCGGGGGACCGCAGGACGGCACGACCGCAGGGCTGCTGTCTGGCAGAACTGCCAGACGGCAGATTCTGGGCCAGAGCATGGACTCGTGGATACATTGCTGCGGAACCATGGGATGCATGATCTCAGAGTTTGAGGGGAGCGCCACCTGCAATGCAATCTGCATCTGCATCTGCTTGGCAACATACACATGGGCTACATCACTCGCGTCGCAGGAGCTGGGGCCAGCCGCGGAACAAATGCTCATCTCCCTCACTCACTCCCTCATTCATTCGTTCATGTGCATTTATTCATCGCGAGAAGGGCATTGCATTCACTGGCTGCACATGTACATACATAGGCATATTCCTGTCCGGCGTACCGCAATGATCCGCGACATTGTGCCAGTGTCACTCCCCTGCCGAGCGACACGGTTGTGGCATCCCCGAACTCGCCGGGTCGATCCCCGTAAACTGGTCCGCCTCGGCCGACCTTGACGGAGAAAGAGCCGCAAGAACCAGAACCAGAACCAGAACCAGAACCAGAACCAGAACCAGAACCAGAGGCCGAGAACCGGGGAGAGAACCGGGGAGCGGTCGGAGATGCAGATGCACGAGATCGCCCGCCGGGTCGTTGTGAATTGTGTGGTGTGTGTGACGTTCGCCTGCCGCGAACATGTGGCGTGTCTCGCTTGCAGCTCCAGCCTACAGGCGGTAGTCGTCGGCGCCGTTGACGCGCACGCCGCGGCGGGCCCACATGCCCTCGACGTTCATGTCGGGGGTGCCGCTGCGAGGGTCAGCTCTGGGGCGTGTCCGGTTTCAGCGCAGGGGAAGGAAAGCAATACAGGAGACACCAAGGGAGATTGCAAGTGGCAGTGGGCTGCGGGGGCAGGGAGCAGGGACGCGCGCATTCCTGTACCCACGCGACGTCACTGTTGCCATCGATGGCATCCACCCCCGGCCGCCAGTATTCCCCAGGCCGTTTCGCGATGGACGCAACTATGACGTCCACCGGCCATTGCCACTCGCACCGCACCGCCGCCACTTGGTGTCTGTCCTGCTGCGTTTGCCTCCCCATCATGCTCCCTGTGTACTCACTCATCACGCCAGGTAAACGACGGCTCCGTCTGGCCCTGGCCGGGGTTGCGGAAGACAATGTTCTTCTTCTGGACGCGCGTCAGCGGGACATGTCACAATTCTCACGCGGGGTTGGGGGGTCTCTTTCACTCTCCGATCCTCCGATCCGCCGAGAAGCAGCACCAGGGGAATGAAGCATACCGCGTCCCCTCGGCACAAAACCGTGCACGAGCATCAGTCCGAGCACGAGCACGAGCACGAGCACGAGCACGAGCACGAGCACGAGCACGAGCACGAGCACGAGCACGAGCACGAGCACGGTGAGCGTGATGCGCACGAACAGCGCACAAATGCGCCGCGACGCGAAACGCGAGGAGCCACACGAATGAAACCCCTCGGCTCTCGAAGCACTGGCACGAGCCGATGATCTCATTGCTCATGCTCGTCGGCGCGAGGGCGAGGGCGTCCATCGCCAACAGCACCGCCCTGCAGCTGCGGGTTCGGGGCCTAGAACAACACTGTCAAATCCCCGATCGCAACAAGTGCGCCCCGATCGGAGGCGGCGACGCGACGAGCGGTGCGCCGCGGCGTCATCGTGACATGCGAGGTACATGACACGGCACGGCGCGCGGACACATCTGGGATGGACACGGACATGACGAGATCACGAGAGGGCGAGGGACGGGGGACGGGGGACGGGGACGGGGTGCCCAGGTCCAGGTCCCGCGGCCTGTGGGTTTGCTTACTCCGATCCCTTGCATGTTTGCGTCGTGCCTCGGCAGCCCCTTGATGCTTCTGCTTCTTCTGCTTCTGCTTCTTCCCCTGCTGCTGACACACACGGCACACGCTCCGCACAGAGCTCCGGACCACCGCAGTGACTCACCATGCCGAGCGTCATGTGGATGCCCGCGGGGTTGACCTCGATCTCCGCCGTGGGCTGCTTGCCCGCGAGGATGCTCGCAATATTGGTGGCGATCACGCCCGCCTGCGCGATACCGGGCCTGGCGGCCTTGTGCGCGCCCGTGTCGGCAATGTCGCCGACGGCGAACATGTTCGGGTACGCGGGGTCCGCGAACTGCATCGTGGGCAGCACGCGGATAAAGCCGTTGGCCGGGTTGATGAGGCTGTCGGGCGCAGTGGCGGGGAGGGTGCGGAGCTGCATTCGTGTCAGTGCGATGCCGAGGTACAGAGATAGCTGCCAGCTGCCAATCGAATACGAGGGAGCCGGATGGTATCGTTCGCGGCGAGTGTATCAACCGCGCACCACTCACCAGGTCGTTGTTGGGGGTCTGGCCAGTCGCCTGGATGACGAGCTGGGCCGGGATGGCGCGGCCGTCGTTGAGGACGACGTCAAATGTCTCGTCCGTCTCGGGGAAGCCGCCGGGCGGGAAGACGACGCGGTTGCCCGTGACGAGCTCGACGCCGAGCTCCTTGAAGCGCTCCGCGAGCAGGGGGTGGAAGCCCGGGAAGCGCGGCATGAGCACGTCGCGGCTCTGCACGACAGTGACCTTTTTGCCCGGGTACAGCTCCTTGAGGTCGGTCGCCATCTGGACACCGACGGCGCCGCCGCCGACAATCACAATCGACGACGCGGCGCCGACCTTGGCCTGCAGCTGCTGGAAGTAGCCGACGCCGCCGGCCTTGTCCTCTTCCTGTGCGGCGGGCACGTTGCCGGGCGGGACGAGGCGGGTGCCGGTCGCGATCGCGAGGAACTCGAACGGGAGCGTCGTGGTGCCCTGCCACGCGCGGTCGAGCGTGACGTGGTCCTTTTCGACACTCACGACGCGCGCACGCACAACGGCGTGCTCCGAGCCAGCGGGGAGCGTACCGCTGTACGGAATAAACGCCTTGTGCTCGCTGCCGGGGAGCACCGAGAAGCGGGGCTGGGAGTCAGCATTTGCGCCCCGTTGAAAAACTCACAAAAGCGAACAGGTGGTGGAAGTGCGAGTGGGGCTCGACGAGGAGGACCTGGATGTTAGCTGCTGTGAAAGTGGATGAGCTTCAGCAACTCACGCGGTGGGTGAGGGGGAGGATGGCGGCAATCTGCTGCGCGGTGCTGGCGCCGACATACGAGCCGCCAACCACGATAACGTTCTTGAGCGCTGCGACGGTCATTGCTGCTGCTTCTGGTGTTGGTGTGTAGGAGTGGTAGTAGTAGTAGCAGAGGATAGCAAAGAGGGGGACGAGGAGCGCAGCCGCAGTGGTGGAGATTCTCTTGGGGTTGATGGTGGGGAACATTGCGGATCGGCCTCTGAGGGCGCAGTAGATATACTGCCCAGTGTCTGCCCACTCGCTTTCCTCAAGCTGCGCGTCGGCCGTGGATGTGGACATTGGTCGTCCTAGTCAGCACGCGCGCAGCTGAGCGATGGATCAAGACAGGAAAAACAAGTCGCCGCAGTGGGCGTGGGGTGATTACCCTAGCAGCTACTTTGCAGCCGACGGACCCGAGTGCCCGAGTCCCGAGCCAGTTCCGAGATTCCGAGCTCTGGGCACATTTGGCTGGGTTTTCACCACAGCACGCTGCTGCCTCCGGAATTACCACTTGGATGTGCCGGCCCGAGCGATGCTCGCGGCGCTGCTGCACACGCCACCAGCAATGCCAGAGGGCCAAGCAGCAAGCAGCAAGTCACGGCCGCAGCCGCGCTCGAGGCACACCGGCCGGCGGCGCCTGGTAGCCGCTGCTATCACGCTACTCCTGCTTTCGGCGCCGACGTCGCGAGCAGGAGACCGAGGCGTGGCCCGCGGCGCGGCCCGCGGGGTGGCCCGCGGCGTGCAGCGCCCAATCTGGCTGCAGGCACGCCGCTACCTCGGGCAGTCGGGCATGGGACAAGAGCAAGTCACCTCAGGGCCGGGGGATCGCTTCCCTCGCTGTCCCCTCGATGCGAGCCTTTATCTGATAAATCGACCCACTCGAAATTCGCCGCTTCCGATGGAAGACGGCGCAGCAAGTCGCCGCACCATCCAGCTGTCCTATGCGGCCGCTCCCTACCCTCCCAGGTCTCCTGCCTCGTCACTCTCCCAGCGCCTCCCGCAGGTGACGCGCGCATGACGCGAGATACAGTGCATGTGGCGCAAGCCCAATGGTGAGGTACGATGTACTGATTGTACGATGTCTGATATGATTGCTGCTTTTGTTCTTATTGTATTTTCCCGGCTCCTCTACGCCTGCACACGCTTCGCGAGCCCGCCGACGAGCTCGCCCAACACGCTCGCGCGTCGTGACGCTGCCTCGGTCTCGGACGGCGCGGGGCCCAGAAGCCGGTGGTTTTCCATCAGATACGTCGCAAAGCTGCGCTGCCCGCTGTCGAGCCTCGGGAACAGCGCGAGCGTGCGCACGTCGTCGGCGAGCACGCACTGGATGGCCAGGATCACGCCGTAGCCCGCCTGCCGCGCATGCACGTGCTTGTCGGCAATTGCCACGCACTAGAGTACTGTCAACAATGGTCCTATTATCCTGCACTCACCACCTCCTTTTGCAGGCGCTTCACCTCGACCTCTATCGCCTCCTTGGGCAGGTGCAGGATGCACATGCCCATCGCGTTCAGGCCAAAGCTGTAGCCCGCCGCACGCACCACGCCGCCCGTGCTGCCCACGTCCCGCCCGCCATTCGCGGCCGCGCTGCCCACCGGCGGGTTCGCCTCCAGGTAGCGGTCCAGCGCAGAGTGCAGCAGCGACAGCAGGAACGGCGGGTCGCACACGTCCGCGAGCAGCGACATGAGCGCGTTCGTCGATCCGAGCACCTGGGGTCAGTATTCACTCGACTGCGGCACACTCACGACCGAGTTGCTAACGCGGCGGAGGCGGAAGAGCGCATCCAGCAGAGCATCCTCCTGGGTGTCAAACATGACCCACTGGTTCTTGACCATCTCCCAGAGCAGCACAAGAGTCCACTCGATGTGGTCCTGAGGCTGAGGGTCAGTTTCAAACACTTGCTGAAAAACGCACCTGTCTCGGCTCCAGGAACGAGAGCACGGCGTGCAGCAGGCGGTCAAACAGCCGGTCGTCCACCCATATGAGACGCTGGGCCGCAATGTCACCCTCGTCCGGCTGGCCCGGGAGCGCAATCGTGTGCTGCTCCGAGAACGCCGTCAGGCGCTGGAGATTGACAATGTCCGGGCGCCCAGCAGCGAGATTGTGAACGTCCTCCTCGACCATGTACGCTTCCGTGAGCTGCTCCTTGCGGTACGGGCGGACCTGCTCAAGGCCTGTGGTCAGTTTTGTGAAGGAAACATGAACTCACGCTCGCGGCGCTGCGCCCACCAGCTGCGCTCAGTGTTCCTTCCCTCGATGCGCTTGAGCACCTTGGGCGTCATGGCCTGAGGCGAGTCCTCCCACACCTGGCGGCGGCCGCCAGAGCCGTTACGCGGGGTGCGGTACGGGCCGCCCTGCTGCATAGGCGTGTTGTGGGGCAGGTTGGGGCGCACACCGGGGCGCGCAGGCGTGATTGGGGCCTGGAAGCCCATCGGCATCTGATCGTCGTCAAAGTCAAGCAGCTGCTGAGCGGCTGACAAGCCCTGGGCAACCTGCGCACGGCGCGCCTCGTCCGCGGCGTCGATCGGGGGACGGTTGAAAAACTCGTTGCGGCCGCCCATCGGAGAAGTTGTAGCTGTCGGCGACGGCAGTCCGTGCGACATGGGCGAGTACGGGTCGGCAGGAGGAGGGGAGATCAAGGCCTCGTGCGGGCGCGTCTTGACAAAACGCTGCTGCTGCACCGGCGTACGCAGATTCGAAACGGCACCAGACGCGTCGCTCGATGTAGTGCTGGGACGCATGCCGCTGGGGCTGCGGAACGGCAGGTGCATCGACTCCATCAGCGACGGCGGGCTGCGGGACAGGGACCGCACAAGGCTCGGGGAGCGGGAGCGGCCAGAGGAGTTGGATGGGGTTGGGGACTTGACCGTAGGAGAGCCAGAGGCCATGGGACGCGGCACGCCGCCGGATCCGGAGACTCGCCGCGCGGCCTTGATGTCACTCGGCGACTTGGATGGGCTCAGGCGGGGGATAGAGCTTGCGCTGGAGGGCGACATGGTCTTGTCGTCCACCACCATCTTCTCCGGTGACGGGATCAACTGGGGCTGGGCGGGGCGGGGCGAAATCTGCGGCGGGATCGGCGAGACAATGTTGTGCTCCGTAGTTGTCGGTGGCGGGGAAGCAATTATCTCCATAGGCTGGTCCTCAAGGGCGGACGCCTCCGGCCTAGGCGGCGAAGCCACAAGCGACGCGGAGACGAATGTGTGGGCGGCAGGAGCAAGCCCACGGGGGAAGGCAGGCGACGGCGATGCGGGGTCAAGCGGCAGGTCACGGAAGCGGCGGAGCGGGCCGGGAGTGGCCGGCTCGGGGGTACCAAAGGCAGCAGTGGTAGCCGCAGGCGCAGCAGCCGCTGGAACGACTGCATTACCGTTGCTTTCCGCCTCCTTCTCCTTCTGCTCGGCTGCGGCGCGCTCGGCAGCAAGCTCGGCTGCGCGGGCACGCTTGGCAGCCAGAATAGCGGCGCTCGCGCGCACCTGCGGACGCACGGCCGAGGCCTTGGCAGGTGTAGCTGGCGCACTGGCTGTACCGCCGCTGTTCGCCTTCTCAAGCTGCTTACGCGCTGTCGGGTCGAGCGAGTCCATGAGCGCCCCGCCGCGCTTCGGCCACACCTTCTGGAAGCTCCAGAACGCCGCGCGCGACTGCTCGCGCGCCTGAGGGTTGACATCCGCCAATCCCTTCTTGATTCCCTGCTCGATCTGGTCTACCGCGCCGGGAATCGACTCGACCGTGCCCGGGCTCCTGACGATCGTGTCGAGCAGCACCTTCAAGTGTGCGGCGCCGTACTGGCGCGTCTGAACGCTCTTGTCCTGTATCGCCAGCAGGATGTGGCCAACCAACACGCGGTGCGCCGTGCCATACTTGATCATCGCCGTAACCGCGCGCTGCGACCGTTCCGCGATGATGCGCTTCGTAAAACCACTGCCTGTCAGCACATTCACACAATATTCACCTACGCCATCTTTCCCAGTGTCGGCAGCAGAGGCTCAACAAACTGGTCAAACGAGCTGCCAAGATTCTCGGCGAGCTCCTGGACCAACCCGCACGCGTGCTGCGCCACTGTGGTGCGCAGACTCAAAAGCTGAATGTCAGCACAGGCACAAAAAGCAACACGCACGGTCTTCGCAATGCCGTCCAGGATGCCGCCCTTCAGTCCTGCGAGGAAGGCATCGGGAAGCTGTGAGAAGACCTTGCCTCGCAGCATGCCACGGATTCGAAGGAGGTTGCGCTCACGCGGTCCCCAGTTGTGCTCAGTCTCCTTGTTCTGCCCTGTTAGCTCCGTCAAGTCTAGGACGTACGGCAAAGGATGGCAACATGGCCTTGAACTCGCTGTCGAGGTCCTTGGCGCTTGCAATCTTGGGTCAGTGGAGGGCAAGTTTCGAGCTTACATAGACGACGGGCACGTCCTCCGCGGGGGTAGTCGCACCAGAGCGCAGGCCACCCGCCTCCTTCGGGGCCTCAGCCTCAGCAGACGTTGTGGTCGGTGCGGCAGCCGGGGGCGCAAGAATACGGTTCAGGATGGCGTCCGAGATGGACCGCCGCACGTTGCGCTGCAGCATGAGCTTCTTGAGCTCTGAGCGGGCAGCCGGTGGGGCTGGTGGGGACAGGAGCACTATGACAGTCTGTGGTCAGCTACGCACATCAAGACCAACGTACCTCCTTTGCCTGGTCGCGCACGCTGCCGTCGCTGTCCTCAAGCAAGTTGACGAGGCTTTGCAGCCAGGGCTTGAGGGGGAGCTTTGCGCTGGCGTCGGCCCGCATGGCAACGAGGAGCTTGAGCGTGACGACCTTTGCGCGTGCACCGCGGCCGGCAAGCACCTCCTTGAGCGCGTTCTCCCAAATGGACGCGACCCCCTCCTTGCCCTTGGCAGACGAGGTGGAGGCGCTCGGGTCGGCACGCTCGGCGGCCTCTGCATCGTAGCATTTACGGCCAAGAAGGGCGATGAGGTCCTTTGCAGGCTCAAAGATCTTGTCCTTGGGATCGTTGAGCTTCTCGACGAGGCCAGGTAAAAGCTGGGTGACGGCGAGACGAAGGTGAGGAGCGGAGGAGGTTGTGGGGACGAGGGGTAGGAACACTGGAAGGAAGCTGGACAAAGTGGAGGTGACCAGGAGGTGGGATGGCGATCGCAGGAACGGGGCGACCAGGAGCGTGATGGCATCGATACCACGCTCCGGCAGCTCGGTGAGGCCCTCGAGCTTTATACCCCACAGCTGCAGGAGGTTGATCTTCTTGTCGACATCTGAAGTGTTAGTTGTTGTTGACGCTGAGCTTAAACCTGGTGCACGCGCTCGCGCTCGGCGCGCCGGGTCGCGTGGCCGGCAGCGCCGAGTGGTCACAGCGAGAGAGATACGCACCACCTGCTCGGAGGTCTGTGAGAAATGACTCGATGTCGGCTTCTGATACTGCGCTCATGACGAGGGAGGGCAGTAAGGGGTGGGAGAGAGGTGGGCTATGAGAGGATGAAGATGACAAGGACGACGAAGCAACCTGACCGAAAGCAAAGCAGCCGCAGCGAACGAGCTCTGACGTTGTCGCGGGACCGCGCCTTGGATTTGATTCCGCTCTTGGTTCTGCCAGTCCCCCCATTTGTATCGAGCCTGTCCCGGCGAGCTCCCATGCACCCGCCCAGTCACATTCTAGCATCCATGCATGTATGCATGCATCGATGTGCGAGGGACTACACTGCGGTGGCACTTGTCATATGCACTCGCGTTTCTGGCCCTCTCTGGGGACAGTACACAAGGGGTAGGCGTACCCCACTGGTGGCGCCTCAAAACGGTTCTCCGTCAAGCCCTTGCATTCATCCCTCGCCCGCCGACTAATTGACACCACAGTCGACCACCAAAGTCCGTTCTTCAACCTGGTATAGGGCAAGACTGTATAAAACGTACTTGACTATTGTCGAAATTGCAGAGCGCAGGCCGCAACGAAGGAAAGCCGGCTGGGCATACACGGTCTCGCGCTGTGGGACGATCGGCTCTCACAGGATGTGTACTCTTGATGGATCCGGTCAAGCGCCATTGGAGACAAAGCTGGGAATGAGATGGAAAATGTGCTTTCACTTATGTTATGGTGGGTGTGAGTTGCACGGTGAGGCCATCGCGGTGGTGGACCAGTGCCAGAACCAGGTAGCGGGTGGAGGGACATGGTCTGAATGTACTTAGTGCCTCAAGCCTCAAGCTATACCGCCTGGCGCGCCTGGGTGAAGAGAACGACCATGTATGTACATGCTGCTCCGCTTGCGCTATGAGACAGATCACAAAGTGGGTGCTCGAGTACTATTCTTGCAGGTCCAATCGCGGGAGTGAGTCGAGGAGGCTGCATGTCCGCAGATGGAAGACTCAGGAAGAGACAGCCACAAAACGAAAAATAAAAAAAAGCCAAAAAGCCAGGCGCGTCAACCTGTCAAAACAATGGGTTCAAGCCACATTACGTAAACTGTACCCAATGGGAACGCGCTTCCGCCTAGACGCGTCTCTTCGTCACCCGTTGATTGTTGACTTTTGCTCATGTCTCTCTCCCTCTCCCCTATTCCACTCCACTCGACGCGTCTAATCTATCACCACACCACTCTCTATCATGGACACAGACTCGCCACCTCGCGTAGCGCGGAGGACATACGGCCGTGCCCGCCCCGAGGCCAGCACAGACCAAGTCTCGTCCCTCGTCTTCGCGTCCACCGAGGAGGTCACCGCCGTGTCCGTGTCGCCTGCCAAGAACCTCCTCGACACGTTCACAAAGCGCAGCCTAGACTGGCTCGGCACGACTCGCAAAAGCACGGGTGTTCACGGCACGTCTTCTGCAACTGAGGGCAGTGACGACGACGCGACGAGCACGACAAGCACAAACAATAACAACACCGCTGCCGACAGCAGCGCCAAAACAAAGACTGTCGGCAGCAGCAGCAAGTTTGCATTTGACGACGACGATGACGACGGCGAGCCAACTGCTGAGGAGGTCAAGGCAATGGTCCAGAAGCTTAGACAGGATGCGGCGGCCACAACAGGCGGTGGCGACTCCGCTGACTCGCCCTCGGACACGGTGCCCTCCCTCTCGCGTGCCCTATTTGGCTCGTCGTCGCTCACCGATCTCCCAAACTCCACTCTCCCGACATCGACATCACGCGTGCCTCGGAGCACATCGACATCACCGAAACTCTTCGACGATGACGCAGTAGTTGATATGCCCCCGTCGTCGCAACGTTCGCGGGGACGCGTCGAACCGCCTTTCGAGGAGAGCGTTGAGCGGGCCTCCCCCAAACCGCAGTCTCAATCACAGTCTCCTGTCCGCCCAACAGCACGACGGAGGCGCATTATCGACGACTCGGACTCGGACTCTGAGCTCGACGTCGCTCCCAAGCCTCGCAGGCAGGCGCAGCAAACCACGTCAGATGATGAAGCAGACGCCGAGTCCGATGCGGCTTCCGATACGTCTCTCACGCCACGCGCTCGCCGCCCGATGCTGTCCTTCAAGACGACAAGCCTCCACGATGAAGATGACGAGACCTATCAGAGCACTTCGAACCCGCGTGCAACCACACCCCGTGCAGGAATGGCCGACCCGTTCAACATCTTTGAGGACGAGGAAGAGGAGAATCCAGCCGCAAACAGGAAACTGCCCAAGGTAGGGAACGGCGATGCTCGCGAGGAACGCAGTTGACCATATAGGCGCTGAATAAGGCCGACACCGAGCTGATGCATCGCGACATTGCGCGCGCGGAGCGAGGTGAGTTGGCGAGAGGAGTGCTCGGCTGACCTCAGAACGCTCTGTTGCACCCGCGTCTCGGCCCGAGTCGAAGAGACGTCCGGTCAGCTCCTGGATGGCCAAAGCCAACGACGTTGTCAAGTGAGTGACGCTGTCGCGGCCAGTGACTTGCAGCCAGCGGTCAGTGACTGTTCTAACCTGCAGTGCTTCCTCCCAGCCGAGCGTTCGCTCCACCGGGTCGCCCCCGGTCACCTCGGACGACATACAGCAGTTTACGCCGAGCTCTGGTCCAAACCACTCGCGCCGTCGCAGCCACACCTCTGCTGGCTCTGCCTCGCCTACACCCGGCGCGTCAGAGCGAGTGGCTCAGATACCGCGTGTTCCCTCTCATGATGACGACAAACTGAAGAACCTCAACGCATTCAAGAATCGATTCCTCGCCACACAGCAGAAGAACAAGGGCAAGGAGAAGGAGCAGCCCGAGTTGGACCTGGACGACGACGACCACCTGTCGATCGTCCCTGACGAACCTAAGGGCAAGCTGCGGTTTTCGCCGTCTGCCCGTGGTATGCCGTCTGCTCGCGGCGTGCTGTCGCGTACTGCTGCTGTCCCCGCTGCCACCCGCACGCGCCAGCAGATCATGCGCTTTGCTGGCAGGGGGGCAAAACAGGACATTACTGAAACGCACATCGACTTTGGTGCGCGCGCCTTTGGACACGCCGATCTCAAGCGTGTGAACGCGGGTTCACGCCCTGCCGGTCAGAAGAAGGGCCGAGACGAGGTCATCAGCCAGCAGCAGGTCGACCACCAGATGAAGCTCAAGCACCAGGAGCAGGTGCGGCGCCTCGCCAAGACCAAGGAGGACAAGTACGGCATGGGACGCGAGCTTCCGGAGCGGCGCAAGATTGACATCACTGCGCTTGTGGACAACGCGGCTCGCTCGGGCGACCTGGTGGCAGAGAGTGATGACGACAGCGACTTTATCCCCAGCGGCGCAGAGGAGGAGCTCGAAGTCGAACTCGGGAGCGACGAGGAACACGGAACCGGCCCTTCTGCGATCGAGGGCACGCTCCCCTCTGACCTTGATGTCCCTGACAGCCACCCCGACGCCGTACAGGACAGCGGTGGCGTCGATGTCGACATGGACGACGACGACAAGGAGAACCGCCCCGTTTCGCGGGTCACCGAGCAGGAGGAGGAAGAGGAGGAGGACGAAAACGAGAACCCGTTCAAGGCGTCTGTCCGCCCGACGGCTCGCCGGCGCCGGATGGTGGCGTCCGACGACGAGGACGACCAGGCGCACGACACGTCCCTCCGCGACGCCGTCAAGAACGCGAGCCAACCACCCGCGAGCGCTGGTCTTGGCGGCTGGTTCGCGGCTTCTGCTGCACCCCCCGCGGATGCTGACACTGCTACCGGCGGAGATGGCTTGGACCTCGATCTTGCCGGGTTTGGCTCGGCGGGTGGCGGCTTCTCGCAGCTGTTCGGTGCGACGCAGGCTGGTGGTGCTGGCAACGCCGGCGGCAACGCTGTGGACGGCTTTGCGGCGCTCCGTAACGCGCCCGATGTCGGCCTCATGCCAACCGCCGCACTCCTCCCAAGTGTCAACATTTCCGAGACACAGAAGCGTCGTGACAATGCACTCATAGCTGGCGAGGCGGAGCTGGACGCGCCGACGCCCCGCCCGGCATCCAAGAAGCAGTACCTGAACCACGAAGGGTGAGTTATGCCTACACCCTCCATGACTGACGCCAGATTCTTTACTCAGACGCGCCCTGCTGGACGCGAGCTCACGCAGACGCACAGCGAGGACCTGTCTGCCATTGATGAGGGCTCTCCGACTGCCTCGCGCATGATGAAGTCATCGTCGACGCTCCTCAACTCTGGCGGTCCAGAGGTAGAAATGGACATGCCTAGCCCGACGCAGGATGGCGAGACGCTCACCCGCCTGCGCCGCCGTGCGTCCCCGGAAGCCGGCACCGCAACCGACGTGGATGAAGAGGAAGCCACCTCTCCGTCGCCGATCAAGCCGCGTGCGCCCAAGAACGCCTTCGATGCGCTCCAGCGTGGAGCTGCGCGCGAGGCAGAGCGCCGCGAGCGGATGAAACATAAGCCGGCGTTCCTCGACGAGCAGGCCGAGGAAAGCGACGAGGACGATGGCTGGGGCTTCAATACCGGCAAGGACGACGACGGCGACGAGGACGAGGACCTCGATAATGGTTATATCCCTGAACTGCTGGACGACAAGGAGGTTGGCGCCGACGAGGCTGCCGCAGACGCCGCTCTTGCGGCTGAAAAGTTCCGGTGCGTATCAGTATAGGCATTGGCTGCTGTAAAGGAGATCTTCAGAAGCTGACCACTTTTCAGCGAGGTGGCCAAGGCCGACGACGAGCGCCTCGAGGCTGCGGCCAAGAAGATTACCGAGGGCCAATCGCGGCACAAGCGCCGCGGCAACGACTTCTTCTCCGACGATGAGGACGAGGACGGCAAGCCGCGCAAGTGGAGCAAGAAGCAGCGCCGGCAGCGTAAGCTGGACCGCGCCGACGGGCTGTACAAGCTCGGCGACGAGGAGAATGCCTTTTTGCGCGAGTACGAGGTGGACCTCGAGTCGGACAACGAGCTCGAAGAGACGCTCGAGCCGGACGACGCAGCCATGTCGCCGGAGAAGAAGGGGCTGAGCGCACGCGAGGTGCAGGACCTGCTGCGTGTGCGCGCAAGGATCACCGAGACCGTGAGCTAGCATGCACTCCCGAGATTGAAGCTGACAGTCGCAGCAGTCGTTCGAACCGCTCATGGTGGAGGACACCGCGTCGGAGAGCCAGTACGCCATCTTCAAGGGCCGCCGCACCGTCACCGCCGTCACAGAGACGGTGTCTGGAGACGCCGACGCCGACGCCGACGTTGATGTGGTGAGTTCTTGGATGATACACAGCCTGGGACAACTGAACTGACGCTTGCAGCCGTGGGCACGCTCGCTCCGCCACCAAGTCACGGCTACCCGTTCGATGGCGAGCTACACCAAGTTTGTCTCTGAAGAGAGCGTCAACCCTCGCCGCACGGCCGGCGCCGGTGCCGGCGCGTCGGTCGTCGTCCGGGGCGAAGCCCAGCGTCCCCAGCCGCGCCGCACAGCGACAAGCAGCACGAGCACGTCCGAGTCGCAGTCGTCGCGGGGCGTCACGCGGCAGGGTTCGAGCATCCTGATGGAGCGCAACAAGCGGTTCGGATAGCAGTCGGTTGTCAGTGGATAGTATGGCGGGTCTCAGCTCTTGGCGTTGTATCATGTTCCTATGCATAGCGTGGCATTGACCGGACGTTATAGTTCTACAACTGGACTGGAAAGACGAGAGAGCAAGGAGTAGCCGTACTGAAGGAGGGACGGTGGGGAGGAGGCTATGCTGCCCCGGGGGGGGAGGGAACGGCCGAGGCAGCGGCGGGTGGGGCAGCACGTGGTTCGCTGCCTGTGCTGATGATGAAGCCGACCTTGGAGAGGCACCTGATGAGATCGGCCTTTGAGAAAGGCTTGCCCATGACTGCGGAGAAGACGGTGCCTTGCTCCGTAATGGCCTCGTCGTAGGCTGTCGCGGCGATTATGGGCGAATTCTGGTTCGGGTTGGTCGTGGAGCGGATCATGCGCGCCACCTGCTCGCCGCTGACAAACGGCATGTGCATGTCGAGGAAGATGACGTCAAACTTGAGGTTGCCCGTGACGGCGAGCGCGTCGGGGCCGTCGCGGACACACACGCATCGGCAGCCCAGGCGTGACAGAAGCGTCTCTAGGATCTTTTGCGAGATGGGATTGTCCTCTGCTATCAGGACGTTGAGCGAGTTGGTGGTCGTCGTCGCAGCGTTCTCAGGCGAGGTCAACGGCACAAGTTGTTGGACTGGCTCGCGCTCCGCAGCGGCGGGGCGGGGCTGCTTCCAGAAATCCATGCTTCCGCCGCGCTCGCTGGCAGACGCACTCGAGCTGGACCCGGCACGGAAGCGCGACGGGGACGAATAGCGACGCATGCGTTCGTCGTCGCCGGTAGATTTCACCCGCGTGAGGGCGTTGAGCTCGGATGGGCGGCGTGCGTGCAGACCTGGTGTTATCGGTGCCGTGGCGCGGGAAGGTGTCGACGCTGCCGACGATGTGGAAGTAGACGGCGAAGGCGGCAAGTTCATACGCGACGAGTTCTTGTACGGCTTGAGAGGACGCGTGTCGCTCTGGCTCGCTGCGAGAGTCTGCGAGCGCATCTTGCGGATCACGTCGTCGTTGGCCTCCTTCAAAACACTCAGGTTCTTGAAGTTGAAGGCTCCAAAGTCGTCCGACTGCGCCTCGTCGCCGTGTAGCTCGGTACCGCCGGGGGTTAGTACCGGCTCGGCTGGGCCAAGGAGGCCGCCGGGGCGGATGGTCGTGCGTGGAGAAATCTCCTCATCGTGGAACGCAGTCGTTGTGGCACCGCGCTGGTCAAAGTAGTCTGTCGACTCTGGGTCGGTGCCGTCCGGAACGAAGACGGCTGGGTTGGCGGTCAGGGTGTCCCAGTTGATACCAGCAAAGAATGCGTGCTGCTTGACTTCGTCGGCGCCGCGCGCACCGAGGCGCTGCGCGGGGTTCGTGCACATGAGGCGGTCCATGAGGTCGTGCGCCTCGGGAGCAATGTCGACCTCGTCCTCGTGCCAGTTGATGCGGCGCGAGACGACATTGTCAAACACCTTCTCCGGTGACTCGGCGTGGAACGGCGGGAAACCGTACAGGAACTCGTAGAGCACGACACCGACAGCCCACCAGTCAACCATGCGGTCATCAGCACCACCACCGAGAATACTCTCGGGGGCAAGGTAGTCGGGAGTGCCGACGAACCGCGGTGGCTCGGGGCCCGAGTTGGATCCACTGCCGGCGTCCGAGCGCATGGTGTTGGTGCGCAGGTGACGTGGGATCATCCCTGTAGACTCGGAGCCACTCGACTCGTCTGCCGAGCCGCTCTCCGACACATGCGGGAAGTACGACTGGCTGAGGTTGGAGTGCGGGACGGTTGGCATGAGATCCGGGGAGAGCAGCGGCGAGTCCGACGATGACACTGACGATGCACGACGCACAGCTGCACTACTGCGCAGCGACGTTCCCTTCAAATAAGGCAAGCGCGGGCCGCCAATCTGACGGTTCAGCAATCCAACCTTGGATAGGCCAAAGTCGGTCAGCTTGAGGTGTCCGCGGGCGTCGATGAGCAGGTTGTCGGGCTTGATATCACTACGAGTTAGCTAAGAAGACGCAAGTGTAACTCACCGATGAGCAACATTCCTCGCGTGCAGGTACTCGAGGCCGAGGACCAGCTCGCCGATATAGTTCCTTGCCCAGTCGACGGGCAGCTCGCCGAGGGTCTTGACCAGTGTCGCGCAGTCGCCGCCATTGAGGTACTCCATGACGAGGTACAGATAGTCCTTGCTCTGGAACGAGAAGAAGAGGCGCACGACGTACGGCGACGTTGCCTGGTTCATGAGAATCGTGCGCTCTGCCTTGACGTTGGTGATCTGATTCTTGGCAATCATGTCCGACTTTTTCAGCGCCTTGATCGCGTAGTAGTCGCCTGTTGCCACCTTCTTTGCGAGATAGACGGCACCGAAAGCGCCACGGGAGATGGGCTTGATGATCTTAAAGTCCTTAATAGAGGTGACCGGCGCGCGAGTACCAGGGAGGCCAGCAGAGGGGATGCGCGGGGAGAGCGGCGCCTCGCGGATCGCGGTGGATATGCGACGTGCATGGCCCTTGCCGGCACGTTCCGAAGACTTTGGCTTGGGCGAGGAGGGATCCTTGTGCAGGTCCACGTTGTGGAGACCGAGCAGTGCAGGTACATCCGAGATGTTTGCCGGTCCTGTGGCCGGTGGCTGCGATGCCACTACCATCGCCTTCTCAGGCTCCTCTGGCTCCGAAGGGGCAGGGATGGTGGCAGTTGTCATGATGGATGTCTGCGAGGCGAGCGACACGGCGCCTGGGCGCTGGGGGTGGCCCTGGGTGATCGGGAGACGGGCGAGCGGGGCAATCTTGCGGTGTCCTGGTGACACCTGGTCGGCACCGGGTACAGTGAGCAGGTCGGTTGGGGCAGGGTTTTGCTCCCCGCCCTCTGAGCCGCTCTCAGACGTGCCGTCTTCACTGTCAGAGAGCATCTGGTTGACCTTGTCCTCCCACTCGTGGCGAGTCTTTTCAGAGTAGCGGATGGTGCTCTGCATGCGCGCAATGGCCTTTTGTTTGCGGCGGAGCTGGTCCTCGACGTAGTTGAGCAGCAGGCAAACGGCGCGGTCGGTGGTGGCGGGTTTTTGCCAGCGGGTGATATGCAGCAGCAAGTCCTCGGATGTCGGTGACAAGTACCGCTGCAGGGTGAAGGGTAGGTCGGCCTCGTCCTCCTGGACCGAGGGCGTCTCGATCTGGCGTGCAATGGTGAGGACGTCAAGAATGTTGTGAATGTCGTCCGTCATCACCTTGCGCACCTCGACACCTTGCGGCGAACCGTCCTCCGAGTTTGAGCTGTGGCTCACGACACACTCGGGGAGGGTGTAGAAGAGCAGGCCCTGATGCTGTGACGGGTCTAGCGCGATCGCGTCCAGGTCGTGGCTGAGCTTGAGCACCACCTGGTACAGCTCGTTGAGGCAGTCGTTCGACTCGGAGATCTCGGCCTCGAGGCGGTGGACGGCATCGCACGTCTCGTTGTGCTTTTCAAAGAACCACACAACAATCTCGCGCTCACAAATGCGGCAGAGCACACACTCGGTGGAAATGTTGCCCCGCGGGAACGGGCAGTCAAGTGTGGCAGCGTCCACCTGGCACGCGGTGACGGGCTTCATGACCCACATCGTGTGCGACGGCTCGTTATTCTCGCGGATGAGCATGCCGACGCCTTCGAGCTCGATGTAGACGGGACCGGGCTCGTGGCCTTCGGGTGCATCTTCAATCTCATGCACCTCGAGACGGAAGCGCAGTTCCACAGTGTTGCCATCGTCCTCGAGGAGCTTCTCGGTGGCCTCGGCAAAGTGCGAGCTGTCGGCGGGGGCGAGGTACTCGGTAATCGGCTGGTCGAGAACCTCTTCCGGCTCGCGTCCGACGACCTCGTAGATTGCGTCGTTGACGTAGAGAATCTCCTGGCCCTGAAGCGAGAGCTCCATGACAATGTTGATGTTCTTGGCCTGCTCGGCAAGGGTCTTGAGATCGTCGACCGCCTGACTGGTCTGATCCGCCGCAGTAACGGAGAGGGCAGGAGAGTCGTGACGGGGGATTGGGTCCAGCGGCTGGAGGGACGGGATCGCGAGCGCGCTTCCGGTCGTCGACACTGCGCTGGGGAGTACGAGGGGGGAGGCGGCGGCCGAGTGATCGGAGCGTGCCGACGCACCCGGACCGAGGTCAAACTGCGGCGTGTCTTTGAACGGGCGCATAACAAAAGTGAGGGGCTCATTCTCGTCGTCGTCAAACTTCCAAAAGCCCTTTTCAGCCTCCCACCAGTCAAGGACGCGGCCGAGGGCGGCGACAGCCATGAGGATATCGACGTACCAGTCGCGTCCGGGCCAGTCCTCGTGCTCATCCCAGTACGTTCCAGTTTTCTGGAGCTTCTTGATAATGTCGACGCAGCACGTAGGGCGCATGATGAGGCTGTCGACAGAGGTATCGAGGACGTCTGTAGCCAGGACGATCAGCTCTTGAAGTGCAGCAAGGAACTGTCTGTCTGCCTCGAGCGCCTCCTCCATCGCCGGATGCGCTGTGACCAGTGCGCGAGAGTGAGGCAGGGGCGAACGGGAACGAGACGTCGACCGCGAGCTTGAGGTGGAGTGCGGGGGGTTGTCCACGTGCAGCCTCTGAGCCGCCTGGATATCGCGAGCAAGGACGCGAGGTACAATGCTGGGGCGGCGGCGGCTGCTCATCGACCGTCTTGGGCTCGTCGGCACGCTCGACAGCATCGCCACGCGGCGCGACGGGCTGGAGAGGAGGTTGTTCGAGAGCGAAACAGATCCGCGTCGACTTGGCCCGCGTGATGAAAAGTTGGTAATCGGCGGTATAGCCCCCTCATCCTCACTGTCCGCGGGATCCAGCAGCGGCGAGTCGCTAAATGTGTCAAAGTAGTCGCGGCGCTGATCCTCAATGACCTCGGTAGCAATGCGTTCCTCCTCGAACGCCGAGATGGTCGCCACGATCCGCCGCAATGTAGAATCACACTGGTCCTTGGCAGCAGTCAGTCGCTGCCTGACGTGCTGGCGCACGTTTGCGACGGTGATTTCTGCACCAGGGGCGACGGGCTTGTCGTCCTTGGTCAAGATGTGGGACCCGGCAGTGGTAGTCGATAGCGGTGCAGGTGTGTTATCCCAGCGCGACACACCGGGAATGAGGCCAGAGCCGAATGACGACGAGCGCGAGTCGGTGCGGTGAGACATTGGTTCGTGGGGATGACTGTCGAGACGTTCCAGTGGAGAGAGACCCAACGAGGCCGGCTCGAGATCCAAGCGCAGCGACGGCTGATTGCGCCTGCTCTCCAACCCACGCCGCACCATCGATTGTCGAGGTTGCTCCCTAGACAGGTCAAAGTGCGCCGGTGGGGGAGGTGGAGGTAGCGATGCAGAGTTCTTGAGCGCAGGCAGTGCAGGTGAGGCACCTGGCGTCGAGCCCTTCATTGTCGTCTGGGTGGTGCTTGCTCGTCCGTCGTCCGAACCGCGCAATTCCATGTTCGAGGTTGTTCCGCGTAACGAGCGACTTGAGGTGGAGGATGCGCGGCGTACAGCGTCAGGGACGAGTAAGCCGCCCTGTTCTGACAACGGCCCGTTGCTCTTCTCGCTGCCCCTTCGGCTCTGCGGCGCAGAGGGGGTACGCGGCAAATGGGAGTTGTGAAGCGCACTGAAGCGGTGCGGCGCAGACTGCTGCGGCTCGGGGCCGAAGTTGCTCTTGACCGCGTTCCACCAGCCCTCCATTTTGGTGACAAGGTTCTTTTTCCGCTTCAACGCGGAGCTCTGCGAGTCACCTGCAATGGACGACCGTGCCGAGCTGTTGGACGCTTGGCGGGGACGCTCCAGCACGCTCGAGCGTTTCTGCTGTGGCGACATTTTGTTGTCGATGGCAGACAGAGTCGAACGGATCGACAGGCTGCGCCGCCGAAAGGAGAGCGAGCCAGAGGGGTGGAGCGTCGTCGTGTCCGCGTGCAGCGTCCCGTTTGTCAGGTCGTCGCGTGATGTCACAGGCGTCAATGAACTGCTCTCTCCCAGATGGGCGTGCGCCTGCGGGGCTTCAAGCCTGTCGTAGCTGGATTGGCGGGCCGAGGCCTGCGGTGCCGAGGACGGATCGCTGTTCTGGCGCCTGGTGGTGTTCGCGGCAGTGGTCTCGGCCCTGATCTTCTCGGCCTTGTAGGCCTTGTAGCAGTCATACCAGTCGACCCACTCAATGCCACCCGCAATGGAACCGGTTGTGGACACCTGCTTCTCCATTTTGGCACCGCCAAACGGCGAGGAGACGTTGGCGAGTGGCGGATTGCGGCGCACATCGCGGCCACGCAGTCCTCCCATGTCGAGGGGTTCCTGCGCCGTAGCGGGGAGGGTACTGGAGCCGCTGCGGGGGTGGTGCGCAGGAAAGTTGCGCTCGCCCCATCTCATGCCGATGCCTGGGTGGTCGACATACGACGCACTTAGACGCGACGGGCCAGATGATTCAAACGGCGTGAATGCTGGGGGAGGTCCCAACTGCAAGTCAGCTAAAGCATTTCTGTGAACAACCTACGCCTGTGCGTGGGCGCCAGCGCTGGACCTTGGCCTGTCGACTCTGCATAATCATTGTCGCGTGGGTGGCGGCGTCGCCGTTTGACGAGGACACGCCAGCGAGGTCCATTGCGAGGCCGGAACGGGTTACGGATCGACGGGGGCCGCCAGGGGTGTGATGGCCGGTGCCACCAGAGGACGCATCCTCGTGTGCCGAGGAGCTCGCAGTTGGGGACGCCGGCGAGACGGTCTGGATCGGGGAAGGTGTCGCTGGTAGCGGTGGCGGGCTGGTCAATCCATCTCCGACGTGGCGGGTCGGCTGCAGACGCTGCTGAATCGCGAGGGAGTCTACCCAGCCAGAGGTCATGTCGTGCGCGGGGGAGGTGCCGGGGATGGGCACGCCTGGTTGGGATGACATGCCGCTGGAGATGGAGAGGGACGACTGGGGTGATAGACTGGCAACATCGACAGCGTCGATCGAGCTCCAGCGTTGTGTGGGAGAAAGCGACGGGTTGAGGCTGCCGTGCGGCATCGAGATCGAGTGCCCCAGGGCTTGTTTCCGCATGGCGTTGACACCGATCATGCGATCCGAGTCGGCGGGGGACGGATTCGGTGTCGAAACCGAGACCGTCGAGCTCGGGGTCTCGCCTTGCTGTAGTGGTGGGGTATGGCACTGGGTCTTGATGAGATCTGCGGCGAGACGGACACTGGTGGGGACCTTGTTGAGGCGGATGGCGGCTCCGCCAGGCGAGGCCGAGAGTGATGACAAATCGGAAAACGACTGGCCTAGTGGCACCTCGGACCATGGTGATGGGAGAGGGTTGAGCGGCGACACCATTGATGCCGATGACGATAGTGTCGGCAGCGCCGAGGTCATCAACCTGCCTGTCGTCGGCGACGGTGGGGGCAGTTTCCTGAGATCGATGGACGACGGGCGCAGGAACTCGGAGGTTCGGCGCTGGCGGGGTGCACTAGAGTTCAGCTACGAGCCTGACCTAAACTTACCTTGTGAGAGGGATGGGAGAAGCCAGCTCCCTCTTGGGGCTCGGCGGCCTCCAGGCCTCCTTTGTCTTTCCCTTGGCCTGGCTTGCACTCGATCCAGATCCGTCCCAGTTGGGGACCCATCCAAGGCCGAGAATGTTTGTGTCACGGGCCTCAGCATTGGGAACGGGCTGAGGGACAGCGGATATCGGGCGTGGAGCGGCGAGCTCGGGCGCAGGCCTGAGCTCTGGGCTTCCGAATGCTAAAGGACTGGACCCGCTGGCGTTTGGGGTTTCGGACAATGTTCCTCTGCTAGAGCCACTGGCGCTTCCTGGGACAGAATGGCCGGGACTCCAATTATCGCTGTTGCGGTTGGCAGCGTCCGTGTCGTGAGCTGCCGAGGCGGGGCGCGGCGGCGAGCTCCTCGATGCCCCGGGACCCGAGTTGGCGCCGAGGTATGAACCACTGCCCGAGCGCTTTACGCGGCTTATCAAGAGGGCGCCTGGTGTCAGGGCCTGTCGGGGTGGTGGAGGGCTTGGAGGGCGTGACAAGGACCTTCTCGAGGACGAAGGACTGGCGGTTTCGCTATTGGAGCTGTGGGTAGAGGGGACCTTTGAAATGGTCGAGTCTGAGCGGAGTTTTGAGGTTACGCTCGCGAGGGTGGGAGGAAAGGTGCGGTCTTCGTCGTTCTCATCGTCTGATGCGTGGGGGGACGAGTGGGAAGACGAGGAAGAGTCGGACTGGGAGGGGACTGTGATTGCCTGGGCGAGCGGCGAGGGGAAGGAGGGGGTAGCGGCAAATACACCAGACTTGCGGCCAAACGCTTGTGACTGGGGAAGTAGCGGGGAGGTGGTCGGGGGAATCTGGAGGGTGGACAGGGACGCCGGTGCTGGTTGGGCCTGTTGGGATGGTGGTGGTGGTGGGGTGTGGTTGGCAGGGCTGGACGGGGTGGGTGAATCTCGGGGGGAGGTGGAGACGGACGAGTTGGAGTCTTTGTCTCCGTCCTCGTCCAGGTAGAAGATGCCCACAGAGGACATTGCGCTGGGTGTGAGTAGCCAGCTGGGATGCGGTGCGTACTAGTTGAGATGGTATGTGTTGTCGTTCTGGTTCTAGTTGAGGTGGTGGTGGTGGTGGTGCTCGAGCTAATGTTTGAGTGGAGGACACGGGGGATGAGGTGCGTGCTCACGGGTCAGGTAGGTTGTGGCTAGACTCCCGGTGCGGCTGCTGCGGCGCGCGCACCTTTAGAGCATACCGCCTTTGATGCCGAGTGTTGGTGGAGAAGTGGTTGGGGGCAGTGTTGTGGGTGTTGTGGGTGGTGGTGATCGGTGTCGGTCGGTCGGTCGGTCGGTGGGGTGTGACAGCCAGGAGGCAACCAGCTTAGGGGTGTGGGGTGTGATGAGCGCGGAATGGAATGTGTGTGGGAGCGAGTCTTTGGTGGTGGTTGTCTGTGTATGACAATGTGATGTGATGAGCGGCGATGAGCGTGGGTAACACGGTGGTGGTGGTGGTGTCCTGGATAGTGCTTGTGTTGGTGGTGGTGATGGTGGTGGTAGCGACGAGAGGCTGGATTGTGATGGCGAGCATGAGCGGGAGGGAGGGGGGGAGGAGGGAGAGAGAGAGGAAGGCGGCGGCATTCACAGTGCAGGCAGTGGGCGGCGGCGAACGGCGGCGACGACCGTTTCCCAGCAGGTCTGTTCTCCAGATGACGACGGCCCTTGCACCCAGGCCCTGTATCCCCATTACAAAGCCTAATCAGCATTGGTAATCTGTTTTGCTAATTGCTAATGGTGTTTCTATTCCACGTCCGGATCCCTTTCTTGGGGCCCACCAAGAGGCCAGGCCTCCGTCATTGAGTCATTATTACACTCCTCATTCTAAATCCTAATGATAGGTCAGACGTCAACTTTAAATTACAAATCATACATTACGTAAGGAGAGTAAACATTTCAGACCCCGCTTTTGCCCCCCCCCCCGACCGTCAACAACAACAACAACAAAAACGTTGTTTTGTTGTTGTCAGTCTGCCATTGTGCACATCCTCCCCATCATCATCACTCTCGCCCTCCTCGCTACCACCCACTCATCAGATAACACCTTTTCACACTACCGCGGGCACAGCCCCAGCAGCATACAAACCAGAATGCCAAAGACACGCCCCTACTCTCGCGAGGAGCTCCAAGGCCTCCGTCGCGCCGATCTCCAGCGCCTTTGCAAGGTCAGCTCGCTCGCCCCGCCTGCTTCTCATCGTTCCCCGACTGACTTTCCCCACAGACATACGACATCAAAGGTGCCAATGCAAAGTCCGAAGTGTTGATCGACACTCTCGCTGCCTACTTTGTCTCCCCCGCCTATCTCGCATCACCGCGTCCAGACCGTACCCGGCCCCGCCCTGCCGCGGCTGCTGCGACCAAGGTCCAGTCAGCTCGCGCCCTCCACCCCATCCCCCGTCGCACCGCCACCCGCATCAAGGCGGATACCAAGATTCCAGTCACTAGGCCCTCGACAGCCAACCCATCCTTGGCCCTCGCTGCGTCTACTACCACCGGAGGCGACGCGCCAGCTGCATCGTCCGCCGAGGGACAGCCAGGCACGCAGGATACACTTGGCGCCGAGCTCCAGCCTCCCCAGCCTCCCCAACCCCGGGCCCACGAGGCCACAGACAACAACACACGCGTATCCACAAGCACCGAGTCTCCCATGGCGTCGACATCCACTGCGCCTGGTCCATCCACATCCACAGCCACAGATGCCAATGATCTGCCTACGCTCCGCCATGAGGTCCAGCGCCTGCAGGGCCTTATCGCCACCTGGAACGAGGACCAGGCCCGCATTATGGAGCGTCTCGTGGAGGACAAGGTCGCTCGCGCACTCGAGTCTACCATTGCGCGCCAACTCGCACTTGTCGAGCAGCGCGAAGCGAGCGTCAAGCTTCGCGAGGAGCAGCTAGATATGGCGTGGAAGCAACTCGAGGCCAGGATGAGCGGCATCACCCCCAATACTATGTGAGTTTACGTGCATATGATTCCAACTGACAACAGGCGCGACCCGCTGTTGGTCCCGACTCCCTCGACCCGCGAGAAGAGGCGATACACAGCCGACGAGGAGTCGGAGGCCGGAGGCAGCACATCCCTCGCGAAACGCGCTCGACTCGACCTTGATATGTCGCCACACACCCCGCCGCCCGCTGTGCCGTCACTGGAGGCTGATCTACGCTCAAGTCCGCATCTCGCCCCCCGCACGCCGGCGCACGACACTACAAAGCTCCCCGGCTCTGGCTCGCGTTCTGCCTCTCATTCTGCCAAATTTGCCACCACGCCCCGCGCCCCCACGGAGCCGTCATCTCCGACGCAAGGCGGCCGCGCGGCGCCCCCGCCCATTCTCCCCGCCGCGTCTCGCCCCCGTGACCTTGCTGCGCACAAGGCGTACAAGGCCCACCTCGACCTCGCGACTATCACCGACGAGAGCTCGCCGGCGTTTCTCGGCCCAATACTGATCCGCAAAGACCGCGCCGTGTCGCCGCCGGCTCTGTCCCCGTCACCTTCTATCGGTGGCGACAACTACACGTACAACACATACACTCCCGTGCCCGGATCGTCGTCATCCAGCACGCTCGGTCTGTCGACCAAGGGCCCCGAAGGAGTCCACACGCCAACACGCTCGCAGTCTCGTTTGGCCCCGTCGCCTCGCCGGGAGTACATGGACGTTGCGCTCAACGGCCTCCCCGAGTCGCCGAGCACAATTGCGACTCCCAACTCGCGCACAATGCTCGGCACCGAGCGCTACCGCGACAACCGCTTTGGAGACGAGCCGTTTGTTGCGTGGACCTCGCCCACCGTCGACTGCGGAGTCGACACACCTACGCTCTGAAAGAAAAGCAGCAATCCGCAAAACCAATAATAGATGCCTGACCACCATCCTGCACAGCCCACTCCACTAGACCTACGCCCATCCCCACACCTGCTACTCATTGTCTCCGTCGTCGCTGCCCCCTTGATGGGTTCTTGTTCGTTTTGTTGTGTTTATTTGTCAAACATACTAGCCATCCGATGCGAAATGTAAACATGGATTACGTTTTCAATAGACCGTGGGAGAGTGGACATTAGCGGCGTGCTCCTGAGTAATCACCAGAATTATTGGTTTTCCCAGAGCGCGGGTCATACCTTTGCTCTGTGGGCCACCGCCCAGTAGCCGAGAACGAGAATAACTGTTGGGCCGTCTGTCCTGTTGCCATCTCTCCATCCCACCCACTCCCCTCGTCAACCCACCATGCAGCTCCTCCTCTTCAGCGGCTCGCAGTCCCCCCTCGCAGTAAAGTACGCCCGCCCGTCCACCTCCCTCGTCCTCCCGCCCCTCGTCCACCGAGCCCTGCACACCGCCCTCGACGCCGTCCCCGCCGCCGCAGTCGTCGATGCCGCGACCAACACGCTCGTGATCCCCCAGCCCGGCACCCTCGCCAAGCACACCATTGACAGCGAGGGCGAGTACGAGACGACCGTCCGCATCCAGATCACTTGTACTCCTGCCGTCGACGGCGTGCTCGCTGCCGTCCGCGACGCCCTCCGCG
This sequence comes from Apiotrichum akiyoshidainum, assembly GCA_002973495.1. Taxonomy (NCBI): domain Eukaryota; kingdom Fungi; phylum Basidiomycota; class Tremellomycetes; order Trichosporonales; family Trichosporonaceae; genus Apiotrichum; species Apiotrichum akiyoshidainum. The sequence continues at coordinate 31,208 of PQXP01000026.1, read as the reverse complement.
TGCTCGGCGAGCTCAAGGGCCTCTCGTCCGGCAACGTCGTGATCCTCGGCCTCCCCGAGGCCACTGACCGTAAGTGGGAGAGCCAGAAGCTGCACACGAATGTGGATCAGCTGGAATTGAACACGGCATCGACGCACTGCAGCGGCAGCAGCAGCAGCAGCAGCACAGCGGTCTGACATTGCAGTCTCCACTTGGGTCGACATCTGGACGGCCGTCACGACCGCCAACATCCCCGGCGTCTCGCACTGGGGCACCTTCAACCTCCGCCAGCCGGCCCTCGACGCCCTCTCGGCCGTCACGCCGCCGTACGCCAACGAGCTCGACATGCGCGACTGCGAGGCGCTCCCCCGCGAGTTTGTCCAGTTTGCGACCAACAAGGGCATCCAGCTCTGGGCGAGCGGCGGCAGGACAGGGTTTGGTGAGTAAGCAGCCAGACACGAACGCCGGAATCCGTGTTCTGGTGCAGGTGCAGGCGCAGTGGGCGATAATTATCGGCAGGGCAGGGTTCCGTGCGGTGGCTGTGGCTTTGGCTGGCCGTGGCGCGGTGTGGCCTGGGAGCCCGATCGCCGACGGCCTGCGGCTAGCGGCTTGTGGGCCACTGTCAGGCCATGGCATCGGGCAGCGGCCATCAGACGTGGGCCGTGTATCGTGCACTGCCAGCTCCGTGCGCCGTCCCCCGCGACCCGAGCACGATAGCCGCACTCTTCTCCACAAGTTCGCAGCAGCTAACGCCAGACCCCCTTCCGGCACCCGAGCTGCACAACATTCTCTCCGAGTTCCAGCCCAAGCTCGCGGCGCTCGCGCCGGGCGCCAACACTGCCGCGCTCAAGGAGCTCATCCCGCCGACGGCGGACGGGCAGGCGTACGAGGACAGGCCGGCGGGCGTGCGCGTGGACTGGGTCTTGAGCGTGAGTCGGGCCCACGACGGGCGAGAGTGGAGGGAGCGAGTGGCTCTGGAAGGGAGCGACCGGCAGTGGAGAGGAGACCAGGGAGAGAGAGGGTGGCACCCGTGAAGTCGCGGCGACCATCCCCTCAGACTATCGTCCCGGGGCCGAAAGAGTGGACAGCTCTTGTCGCCTGAACGAACGATACCTCGTGGTGGCAGAGGACACGCGCTGGCCCGCTGGGCGTAGCCAGTCCCAGTGTTTGTTGCTTGCCACCTGCTCAACTTCTTGGCTTCGCAGTGCAGAGGGGGCGCCGCAGGGGCGGACTTGGCTGCTCGCAGTTGAGCGTCAATCCAGCCAAGCGCCTAAACTGCCCACCCGCATCTCTAGAAGTGAGGACAACAGCTAACAACCAACAGTACACGCTCTTCTCGCGTACGCGCAACATTGTGCGGGACAAGGGGTGAGTTACACCACGTGCCAGCCGTCAACTGATATCATCAGATACATGATCGCGGCGGCGTTTGCCTAGAGGGGCGAGGGGGTGTGTTGTCTGCTGAGAAGTCTAGATGGCGAGAGCGACGGCGATATAGTTTGATCCACTGCGAGAGCTACGATCTGGGAGCTGCGACCTGCGAGCTGGGATGTGCGAGAGATAGACCATGGACGTTGGACGTTGGCCACTGCTTAGTGGGGCGCACATGCACGATGATCGGGGTCTTTGCGCGTCCCGGCACGCGCAAGGATAAGTGCAGGCATCTGCACATGCTTACGAGGACTATTACATGGGTATCCTGGGGAGTATGGCGGGCGGAGAACGACTATGGACGACTATTGACAGTTTATAAGTACTAACTACTAACCCCAACAACGCGTATATACATATCACGGCGTCCGTTCCACCCCACCATCTCCGAGCTCGGAAGGCGTACGTCCCTGCAGCCAGGCTGGATTGTATGTAGGCGGCATGCTGATGACCGCGGGTACAGCCCCGCCATCCTCTTCCGTTACGATCCTTGGGGAGGCTGCCCGGGTTGCCGGTGTGTTGTCCAGCACACGTCCAGAAGCTGAAGGAACGTGGCCGGGCTTGGCGCGGTTTCCATCGTTGTCCTTAGTGACCGTCTGGCTCTCTGTCGCCATCACCGCTCCTCTGTCATCGACGCTGCGGTCTGGCTGGGCTGGGGCTGTGGCGCTGTCGGACTCGGATGCGGTGCTGTCCAGCTTGGCTGAGGTGCTGTCTGGCTCGGGGGCAGAGCCAGCCTCTGCCTTGAGAGCGGAATCGACGTCATCGTTGACTGTGGCAGCAGCTATCGAAGCTGCCACTGTCGTCGGGAACAGCTTGCCTGTAACGGAAGGCATTGCACGGCGCGACGTGGACGAGCTTCCCGCCGTGGACGACTGCACAACATAGTCATCGTCCCCACCGTGTACGGTGTCGACGTAAAAGCTGCGCCCAGCCGTTCTGCACGCGCGTCAGCTGAAAATGAAGAAAAGCCACTCACTTGTTCCTCTGCGGCCTCCTCTTCAGGCACCACCAGAGAAGCACGGCGACTGCTTCGAGTACAAAGAATCCGCCCACTGCTCCGCCGGCGATGGCTGCTGTGCTAACGTTGTGGGAAGAAGCTGATGCCAGACCCCCCTGACTAGACGGAGTCGGAGTCGGCTGACCTGACAGCAAGCCGGAGCTGGTACCATGGACGCTGCTGCCAGAGGCAGTGGAAGGAAGCGTCGTATTGAGGACACTCGTGGTGGAATTGGTGGAAGAAACGAGGGCATTGCTTCCGGCGCTTGTGGAAGAACCAGTTTCGGTGGAGCTGTCGAAGCCACTGGTGGCGGTCGGAGAGGCATTTTCAGTTGCAAGGCTGGCGGTGGTGTCCTGTGGTGGCGGCGTTGACGTCTCCTCGATCGTGACAAGAGTGCTGGTCGCGGTGGACTCGGAAGAGGCAGCCGGCGTGGTCGTCTCCTCTGGGGAGCTGCTCGCTCCCTGACCGGGGCACAGCTTCGTCATTACCAGCTCTGTATTCACTTGGCAACTAAGTACTGTCAGTTCCTGGCTAGAATGGAAGATCTTCGGCCACCCTAGAGCGCCCGGTTGACAGAATGGCGTGTTTACTCACGTACTAACACACAATCGGACATAATCAGTGAAGTCCGGCGAGCTACCCCAAGTAAGACATACACTAGCACTAGGTCGATTCCATGTTAGCGTGAATGCACCGCGGCGGCCAGCTGCACGACAATGCAATGCGTAAATGCAGAGGTAGAAGTGTCCGCAGAAGTGTCCGTAATCAAGTGTCCATACCGCGCGCCACAGCTCGAACCTTCGTTCTGGAATGCCACGCGCCACGCTCGCGGGAAAAGGCGGAGATATGGCCTGGCTGGTCAGTGCAGAGCCAGTGTCCCTGAAAGGCCATGCCGCTCCCTCCCATTTTTTTTTTTCAACGTCGTCGCGGTGGAGGTCTAGCTGGTTGGCACTGAGCGCGGCGTCATACACGCCTGGCTGGGCTGGCTGGGCTGGCTGGGCTGGGCGGGCTGGGGCTGACACCTCCACGCTGGCTGCTCGTACCCGCGTACTGCCTGCTGCCACTCGCTGGGCTATATCTTGTTGTTGCATCACTGCTCTTCCTCTCTCCCAGACCACCCCAGTCACAACACCAGCCAAAATGACCACCGAGCGCACCTACATCATGATCAAGTGAGTAGACTTGCCAGCAGCTGCCGCCCTTGTCCAAGCCAGCTGCCGTCGCCGTCGCCGTCGCCGTCGCCATCCCCATCATCATCACCAGGCATCCGTACTGACGCCTCCAGGCCCGACGGCGTCCAGCGCGGCCTCGTCGGCGAGATCATCGCCCGTTTCGAGAAGCGCGGCTTCAAGCTCGTCGCCCTCAAGCTCGCCCAGCCCTCCGCTGAGCTCCTCAACGAGCACTACAAGGACCTCGCCGACAAGCCCTTCTTCCCCTCGCTCATCAAGTACAGTGAGTCCCCCGGGTCCCAGTTAGTTGCGCACACAACTAACCTCCAGTGCTCTCGGGCCCCGTTACCTGCATGGTCTGGGAGCTGKCCTTKACGMCRTCAAGACCGGCCGTGTCATGCTCGGTGCCACCAACCCCCTCGCCTCGGCCCCCGGCACCATCCGTGGTGACTACGCCCTCCAGACCGGCGCCAACGTCTGCCACGGCTCCGACTCGGTCGAGTCCGCCGACCGCGAGATCGCTCTCTGGTTCGGCCAGGACGGTCTCTGCAACTGGAAGCTCTCGCAGGCCGCTTGGGTCTACGAGTCGTAAATGTTTCGTCTAGTATATAGTCTAGATGGAATATGAGTAGCAGATAACCCGTGTTCGCCTGCCGTCTGCTGAAGGCAACGTTGCAAGCCAAGCAAAGTCGAGGGTCGAACGTCGAGCGGGGAAGCACAAGGTGGAGGGGCACAAGGTGGAGGACTGACACGTCGAAGTGTTCGACACGTTCTGACACCACTCAATACCTCAATAGCTGCCGTGCCTTTGGGATCAGTGGCGTTGTCGCTGGGCGCCGTCACTGCTTCCCTCTGGCTGATTGTTTATCATGCTATGCCTTTTGCAAGCTCATAGCACCTGGTATCCTTGGATGGCAGAGGTGATAGCTTGTTGGCACATGCCGACGATGCCGAGGCGCTAGTGGGCTCCTCCTGGCCACCAGCCACGACTAGTGACATGAAGCCGATGTCGAACTGTCCCGTCGACTGTGGCGCCACACCGGAAGCCATGTCTGCACACCATCTTCGATGCGCTTCTGCAAAGAGGTCGATAGCTGTGCTGCCTGGCTGATAAATGCAGTAGGAATGCAGCTCTTTCAGCAGTGTTGCGGCTTGTAGCTACAGATTGTAGCTGGCGGAGACGGATGACTCTGTGTGGCTCACGACCGAGGCCACGAGCCCATCACCAGCCAGCACCAGCCCGGCGGGCTGCAATGGCGCTCAGAGCTTCCGTTTTCCGGGAGATCTTTTCTCAAAGCTCCAGTGTGTGCCGGTCGCTGAATGTGTGCCTCGAATCGTCCACGCCGCCACCAACCACAAACCACTGACCACTGACCAGCGACCCATCCAACCCTCCTCTCAATCTCCATTTCTCATCAATCCGCAAGGCATAGGTCTGGGAATCACGCGCGGCGGGCTCTGTCTATGCATAGACATCAGCATCTTCGCTAGTATATCGGTTAGTATAAGCGTCTCTCACGTAGATCACGCTAGAGCAGGGTTCGACTCCCTGGCGGAGAATGTGTCGTTCACTCGCAAGAGTGACCGCTCTTTTTCCTCCTCCCGCCTGCTTTTTCTGTGTTGCCGGGCTCCAGAGCGTCAACTGTGGGTGCACCTCAGGGTTTTGGAGAGCAGAGAGCGCTCGTGGCTGGCAGCAGGGACGGGAATTGCGCTGGGTCGCCGTCTGTCGTTCCCCCTCGTCGTCCTCGTGTCGCCTCTGCGCAGTGGCCCCGTTTCTTGTGCAGATTCGGCCGTAATGTCCCTTCGATACCAGTCCCACAAGCATGCGACGTATCTCAACTAGGTTCTAGACGCTGAATGCGGCGTGAAGCAACGCGGTGTCTTTGAGAGGTGCCTTGCCGCCACTGTCAGACGATGCCCCTCATCGCTTCGTCTCATCCTCCACTTCCACTCTACACCACTCTCCAGATCGCCGCGAGAGAGTACTGTATACCACACGCGACACCTGCTACTATGCTTGGCCTCCAGGAAAAAGAGCGCGTTCCACAGATGATCCTGTGGGCCAGCCTCGTATGGGGCTCGAACCCATGACATTTTGATGTCCACTTGAGTAGTAAGAGTCAAACTATCTACCGACTGATATAACGAGGCATTGTATGCTCTGCTCGCGGTTGTGCGGCCGCGCTGACGGCGACGGGGGCGGCGGAGGTGGTGAAAGGGTGGCAATCAAGGTTAGTTTGGGGTTTGGTGTATGGCCGCAGCGGGGGTCAGTGGCTCGTGGCGGGGGGAGCGGAGGGGCGCTTCGGCAATTGGGAGCGTTGCGGGTGGCCAGAAGGCCCATCATACACAGCTGCATGTCCTGTGCGCCCAATACGTGAACTACGACGGACCAGGATAGGCAAACGGCATGTCCATATCATGTCCCCCTGGACTAGGTCCCCAGTCACCAGCAGCGTGTTGCACAGGCACCGCCGCTAGTAGTCGGGGACATCGGACTTAATGATCGTCTCGGAGCGGATGCGGCGGCTGGGTGAGACCTCCTTGATGTTCAGCAGGAGCATCTCCTGGTCACGGCAAAAGTCAGGGTGCGAGAAGATGGTGCGCTGTGGGGCTGTCAGTCAGAAACAGGGGGGGTCGTGAGCGAGGCGGCAGTGCAAGGCGCGGGGGAGCGGCAGGAGGGGCCTGGCCAGAAGGCCGAGCGTGTCTGATGAGCGGAAGGGGATAAATCACTGCTACTTCGGGTTGTCCAGCAGCTTGGAGTAAGTGTGCTAATGCGCTCAAGGGTGGAGTTGGCTCCGCATCGCCCGTGACTCGCGAAGCAATCTTCTTTCAATCTGAATCGCCGGGGAGCTGGGCTGTGCACCTCGCGTGTCTGGTGCGATCTCGATTGCCGTCCATTCTTCGTCCGACACGATCTCCGCTGTCCACTGCCACTCGATCCCCTGTCACAAACGGCCGCGATTGTCGCCTGCTGCGCGTTACACCTCGCCGCGGACGTAGTCGGGACTGTTCTCGGGAGCAACCTACGTTCTGCTCTTCATCGTCGACCTGACGCGTCAGTAACAGCGCAGCAGTTCAATCCAACCGCTCACGCGCTTGAAACCCAGCAGGTGCAGGCGGTTCTCGACCTGCTCCCACGACAGCCAGGCGATGCCGAGGAGCTTGCGGTTGCTGCTGTCAGTGGTCGTGCAGAGGAGACAACGCACAGGTTGTGCATGAAGAGGCTCTGGTCGGTGATGCAGAAGCGCTCGGTGCCGAGCCACGCAAAGGCGGGAGCGTGGACATTGGAGGGGCCAGCGCCGCCGGCGTTGTTTTGGTCCTTGTTTGCGTTCGCGGCGGCGGCGGCAGCAGCGGCGGCGGTGCCCTCATTCGCGAGGTCGAAGAGTGCGAGAATGAACGCGGACTGGATTCCGGGCGCGAGGTAGAGCTCAAGAAGCGCCCGGACGGGAGAGGCAGTGGTCGCCTTCCTGTTGGCAGTTACCGTGGCGGCGTTCGTCGTCGGGAAGGGCTTCTTGCTGGCCTTGCTCTTGAACATTGTGAGTGGTGTGAGGGGTGGTAAGTATGCGGGAGAGGAGACGTGAGAGGTGAGGAGAGGAAAAAGAAGGGGGCTGTGGGAGCAAGGTTATATGGGTCACGTTAGTGTATACCACGCAAAGATGGGCCTCCGGCGATGGAGCAGCGGCGAGGGGCCGTTTGATAGCCCGCCTCTCCTGTCGCATGACGCTCTACAACTCTGCGCTCGGACTCAGTCGTGCGCGACCCACTGATCCACGAGCTCCCAGTCGCTGCCTTCAGCCTTCATCTCGTCGAGCATCTGGTCGTACACGCGCCACCACCACGAGTGCAGCTCGTCATAGTCGGTGATGCTCTCCTGAGGCGGTGCGTCACGAACCGCTTGGACGAGCGGCAACGGTAGTGTGCTGCTGCCCCCGCTGCTCTCCACTTTGACGGCACGCGCCGGTCGCCGATCCCACGGCTTGTCCAGGATGTAGTGCAAGAGGCGGACCTCGTTATCCGCCCAGATGTTGGTGTGCACCGCGCGCTCCGTCTTGAGTGAGTTGACCCACCATGGGAGGACACGCCATTTGCCGCGGAACACTTCGGCGAGGACGTCCTGGTCCGGGAACTGCACATCGGCGATGGTCGGGGATGTGTTGAGGTGGCGCACGAGGCAATCCATGAGCGGTGTGGACGGTTGAAGGACAACGACGCCAGAGTTGAGGAGGTGAGCAGTGCGCGGCGCGTCTGCTGCTGGCTGCGGGACGTTGTCAAGTGTTGTCGGTCGCGGCTGGTGCGACAGGCTGCAGTTGGCCGGAACCCAGTCGGGTGGATAGTGACCAAACTTAAGAGGATTGCATGTGCATGCCGGCGCGGCCGCAATCTCATCGGCTGCCAGCGGGAGGTCGAACAGCTCGTCCATACCTCGCAGGAAGATTGTGTCCGCGTCGATGAGGACCAGTCGTTCGTAGCCCGGAACTCCAAACACCTGCAGCTTGGTCCAGGTGTCGTGGAATCGCTCAAAGATGACTTGGTCGCCCTTGTGTGCGGGCATCAACGGCGCAATGTCGACCACCTCGAGGCCCTGTCGCCGGATGAGCGCGCGGCTGGCCTCGTCCAGCGACTCCGTAGCGAGCACGATGAGGGGGTAGGACGACACGCACCGCAATGTGCGGTACAGTGTGAGGAGCCCTGGGGGTTAGTCATCAGTCGGGGTGGATGGGGAATGCGGGGATTGTGGATCTGAAGTTGGGTGCTCACCGGGGAGGTAGTTTGAGCGGGTGATGAGCGCGGCCCACGCCTTTTTGCCTGCCATCGTGCCGCGAGAGAGTGGATGGGGGAGAGAGAGAGAGAGAGAGAGAAAGAGAGTAACAAGAGGAGAGCGATAGTGAGATAAAGGAATACAGAAGCAATGGTGCATGCATTCTCATTAGCTGGCGGTGGCGCAGACAAGCGCTCACATGGCGTCAGCCAACTGCCGCCGGGTGTCGGTGGCCGGGCCGGGTGGGTGAGGCGGCGGGCTTCGGCGTCTTTTGCTCACCATCGGTAAACTGCGGCGGCGGACATGCCCCAGCTGGCGGGCTACATGGCGAGAGCCAGCATCCGAGTAATGTCGACGGCTTATCAGTGACTCCGTGTGGCTGGATGCATGCGGCGTCGGCGATGAACAGATCCAGATACAGAGATGGGTATACATCCTCGGGGTCTCCGGTCACTGTCATAGGTTGAAGATCCGGGCTCGGCTCCGGTCCGGACGAGCCGACCCCCAAGAGCTGTCCATCGGCGTTGTGCGCGTGGTGGAGAGCAACGTCTCGGAGCCAAGGAGAATATCGGCGTGATCTCGGCGGTGGTGTGTAAGCAACTCGCCTCAAGAACAATCGCGTTCCGGACACATGCATGGTCCCATCGCGGCAACTTGGCATCGCCGTATTTTCGCTGCATTTCAGAAATGGGCAGCGGATGAGACCGGTTGTTGCCTCGTCGCCCGTTACGTCATAGCGCAGATGTCTCCCACGACATGCACTACAAGAAGACGTATAAAGCAGCCATCGCGTTCACCAAGATGCACGCTACACTTTACCACTGTACTCTCCACGACAATGGGCCAAGCAAACACTACCAACACCCAAGCCAAGCAGAGCTTCCTCAAGGTCTCGGGCAACAAGATCACCCTCGATGGCAAGGCCGTGCTCCTCAAAGGCGCGGGCCTCGGTGGCTGGAGTGGGTTACCCTTGCGAACTACGTCTAACCCGCAGTGAATATGGAGAACTTTATCACGGGATACCCCGGACACGAGCACGAGGTGCGCGCCGCCCTGAAGCGCGCGCTCGGCGAGGAAAAGTACGAGTTCTTCTTTGACAAGGTGGGTCCGCTCTCCAAGTGGATCGCGTAGCTGACGACAGTTCCTCGAGTACTTCTTCGGCGAGGAGGATGCAAAGTTCTTTGCATCCCTCGGACTCAACTGTATCAGGCTGCCCGTCAACTACCGCCACTTTGAGGACGATATGAACCCCGGTGTCTTCAAGAAGAGCGGGCTCAAGCACCTCGACCGCGTCATTGGCCTCTGCGCCAAGCACGGGATCTACACCGTCATCGACCTCCACGCCGCGCCCGGAGGACAGAACCCCGACTGGCACTCGGACTCGGGATCCACCCAGGCCCTGTGTGAGTGCTGATTTTAACCACGTCACGAGCTCTCCTAATATCAGTCTGGGTCCACAAGGACTTCCAGGACCGCACCGTCAAGATCTGGGAGGAGCTGGCCCGGGTGAGTAGAATGTGCAGCTCGGCTTGGGCTTGACTGCTCATACCTCCACCTCTAGACCTCCACTGACAGCAGCACTACTGCAACAACCCTTGGGTGGCCGGCTACAACCCTATCAACGAGCCCGTCGATTCCGAGCACACGCGCCTGCCTGCCTTCTATGCGCGTGTCGAAAAGGCTATCCGCGCAATTGACCCCAACCACATTCTCTTCCTCGACGGCAACACGTTCGGCTCCGACTTTAGCCGCTTCCCCGAGCCTCTTCCGAATGCCGTGTACACCTGCCACGACTACTCCGCGTACGGCTTCCCGAACCCTCCCGAGAAGTTTGAGGGCACCCCCGAGCAAATCAAGTACCACGAGCGCCAGTTTGAGGGACGCACCGAGTACATGAAGAGCCACGGCGGCCCGATCTGGAGTGAGTGGCAGTGTGGGTACGGTGACTAACAGAAGACGGAGAGTTTGGCCCAGTCTACCAGCAGCCGTCCGACGGTATCCCCGACTGGGAGGCGATCAACGAGACGCGCTACGACGTGCTCAAGTGCCAGCTGGACGTGTATGCCGCATCGAACGCGAGCTGGTCCATCTGGCTCTACAAGGACATTGGCTTCCAGGGCATGGTGTACGTCGGCGACGAGACACCGTACAAGCAGCTCATTGCGCCGTTCCTGAAGAAGAAGAGGGTAAGGAGCAGTGTATGTGCATGTACTGACAGCAGGTACTTGCGCTCGACGCGTGGGGCAACGACACGACCCCGATCCGGCCCGTCTTTGACCCGATCAACAAGTGGGTCGACGAGAACTCCCCCCTCGGCTCAAAGTACCCCTGGAGCACGGCCGAGTGGATTGCGCGCGCTGTGCGCCAGACACTCATGTCCGAGATGCTTTGTGACGAGTTTGCGGCCTTCTTCAAGGACAAGAGCAAGGAGGAGCTCGACACACTTGCCGCCAGCTTCAAGTATGAGAACTGTTCCAAGCGCGAGAAGCTCAACCAGATTCTCGAAAAGGACGGCCAGAGGGCAGAGAAGGCGGAGGCAGCAGTTTAAGAGTGTACAGTGTCTGCAGGAAGAAAATGGATTGCGTTTTCGGTGGCGGTGATGGATCTGATCTCTCGAGAATTGCTGACTCGTCTGATCACGTTCTTCGACTGACCTTGTGGGCCCATGTACAACAAGTGGGTGATCCTTTTCATTGACATTGTGTCTCTTCTCAGCGTGTCATTGGGATTGGCTGGTCCCCCCCCCCGCTTCCCGGTGTGTCGTCAGCTATGTGGACCTGCTCACTCTTTCTGTCGGTCTCGTTGTTCTGAGGCCGCCACTCACGCGTCCGGTCGCCCCGGGGTCCCCGTAGGTTCTTCCACATTCCTGCGAAAGACCTCACAGTTCATCAACGCGCAGTATTTGCCGATGTGCATGGAAGTTCTCATCAGCAAATGCCCACCACACCTCGGTTCCGGTACACGGCGGCCGAATGGAGGCGCCACAGACAAACTGAGTTGGTTGTATTCCACCGAGCGGATCCGAGTGCCGCTCACGCTTCTTGCCAACGTGCATAAACCTCAGCTATAAAAGCATCTTCATTCTTATCCACATCTGTACTTTTCCCTACACCCTCACCCTTTCCTCCCACCTGGATACCTCCTCTACATATACAACAAACAACTTATACCCGCTCAACGTGCTCAAGGTTGTCAACCTTCGAGTCCTGCTGGTAGTCGCGGGCCTGCATGATCTCGGCGTCGGCGTCAAGGGTGACGACGGTGCTCTCGAACTTGCGGGCGGGGACGCGGCGCTCAAAGAGGACGTCGAGCTCACGGTAAGAGCGGCCCTTCATCTCGGGCAGGCGGAAGTAGCACCAGATGGTGGAGGCGATGCACCAGAAGGCCCAGTAGAAGCCGGTCATGGCTCCCCAGTTCCACGCGGTCGAGTTGATCATGTACGGGTGGATGAGGCCACTGATGAGCGAGATGAAGTTGTAGTCTGGGGTTAGTCTGGAAACATACTGAAAACTTACTGAACCGCGCTAGCGAGATGGTCTTGTTGCGCAGACGCGTCGACGACGTCTCGGCAATGACCGTAAAAGCGAGCGGACCGACGGTGAGGTCGTACACAAGGACCCAGGCGAGGAGGCAGCCCGCGACACCCCAAGTGGCGTTTGCGTTGCCCTTGCGCGAGACGACACCGCAGATACCGATCAGGACCATCAGAACGGACATGATCGTCATGCCCCACATGTAGATTGTGCGGCGGCCAAAGTAGCGCAGGAAGATCCAGGCAATGCAGGTGCCGAGGAAGCCGATACCGGACTGGCCGAGGCCGAGGCCGAAAGCTGCACGGTCCGAGAGACCGGCCTGCGAGAAGAAGAAGGTGGTCGACCACGAGAGCATGCAGCCGGAAAGCATCTGGCAGCCGTACGCCATCATGGAGATCTCGGTACGCCTAAAGTCGACGCCCTTGAAACACTGAAGGAAGGACGTCTTCTCCTCGAGCGACTTTTCCAGCTCGTTGGTACGGACCATGAGGGCCACAGCCTTGCGGGCCAGGTCGTCCCGGTCGTGCGACTGCAGGCGGCGCATGGCCTTCTCTGCCTGCTTGATCTTGCCGTTGCGCACAAGCCACCACGGCGACTCGGGGGCGAAGAGCATACCAGGCACAATAATCGCGGGCCAAATCCACTGAAGACACCAGGGGAGGAGGTAGCCCTTGACCTCGGTCAGGTGGTTGACGGTGTAGCCGTTGATCACGCCAGAGGCGAGCAGGCCGCCAATGACCCAACACATGTTATTGTAGGAGGTGAGGTAGCCGCGCAGCTGGATCGGGCAGAGCTCGGACGCGTACGCCGTTGTCAAGCACATCATGGCACCAAAGGACACTGCGGTTAGTCTCAGAGACATCACTGCAGGTGGCACTTACAACCGGTCAGGAGGTTACCGACCACGAGCATCTTAATGTTGACGGCAAACACCTGGACGCCGAGGAAGCCAGACAGCGCAAGAAGGTTGCCGATCATGGACCAACGGTATCCAAACTTGTCCACCTGCCAAGCACCGACCAAGACACCGAGTAAGCAACCGACCGAGGTGGCCTCGCTGAGGCCCATCTGCCAAGACGCCGAGATGTGATATTTGCCCAGTTCCTCGTTCCAATCGGCGTACTTTGCCAACCAGGGCTGGACGATCTGGAAGTTGCCGCCAATACCGTCGAAGCCTTCCATGATGAGGACGGTCGATGCGAAGAAGCACCAGAAGCAGGCCTGGGGTGAGGAGTGTTGGTCGTGTTACGCTTACCTTCCAGTACATCCTGAACGCCTCGCGGGTGGTCATCTCGTGCTCCACCTTTTCGGCCTCGTTGGATTCTTGGTGGTCGGCATCGTACAGCTGGCGTTCAAGCGTGAGTTCGGCGGCAGTCGAGGAGAAGACGCCTGCCTCGGTCTTCTTGTCGTCAAAGACTTGGGCCATGGTGGCGTGAGAGAATGGGAGAGAGAGAAGTGCGGGGGGTGATTGATATCAGGGGTCCCACATCTGCTCTATATAACCGAGCACAACGGTGCCGGAATTGCGTTCATGCCGATCGTCGGGTAGTGGCCAAGTTCGGGCAGACGCAGCGCTGTGGAGGCCGAGAATTCCAGAGCAGCAAGCGCAGCATGGCAGTAGTGGGGCCAAGAGCCCCGACACACCCCAGCAGAGGGTGTCGGAGGGTTTGCGGGGGTCCGAAAGGCTTAGCCCATCAGGCCCAGGCAGCGCCAGTCCCACAGCGGAGCTCGGATGTGCGTCAAGGAGCTGTGCGGGGGGCGCAGATCTCAGGCTGTGGGTCATGAAAAGTGTGGGCCGTGGAGCGGGGCCCGCACCGCTCACTGCCCAGCGGTTAGATTATCGCGTGGAACGCCGGACCGCCCTCGGGCCGTGGTCAATGCGGGCGGCGCCTTTTCTGCGAGTTTCCTCCGAACGATCTGGTCGGTCATCACATGTCGAGTCAGGTGCACACAAGGCGATCATTCATGTTCTTTGCGATGGACTGCCTCGGTAAAGCATCATGGAAGAGCACAGCTTTTGCAGGACGGCCGGCGACCATGTATGAGATTATCGCATGGGATGCCGGGCCGCGCTCGGCCACACAATGGCGGGCGGCGCCTTTTCCACGGTTTTGCCCCGACGATAGTCTTGGGCATGACTGGCCATGGTCTTGGCGATTGCGGAGATGACGCACTGAAGAGTGTTGGACACCGACGTGGGGGGGAATGCGATACGCCGACCAGCATCGGCAAGAACCGCCCGATTCCTCCCACCTCCGCCCCCCGTAATCACGAGCCATACTCCCTGTCTCCGCCTTGGCACCAGTCTCGAGCTCTTCGAACAAGAGATGGGTGTGGCAGTGCCAGCAGCACCGTTCCGAGAGGCTGCAACAGTTGGACAATATCCGCCCCTCGACCACTTCAAGCCTCGTTGACTCCAGGCGTCGCAAGACACAAGTCTTGACATTCTGCTTCTTCTCGTACCGCAAAAGGTCTGAATGGCACTTACATTGTACTTTGAGCGCGCACACCCCACATGAGCCCTCTAAACGCTATGGTAGGAGGAACGGTAGACTCCTCGGTAGGCCGCGCTGAGCTCAACATGTCGCTGTTCAACCCGAATGGACTGACTTTCGCCTACAACAAGGCCGACCAGGGCTCAGCAGTCGACGAGCCCAGAGGTTGCGTCTATCTGGTGGCTCGACAGCGGCTGTCGGCCGTCCTTCACGACAGTGTCAACAACTCATCCTACAATAGTAGGTAACAATGGTCCACCCCGCATGCAGAAGAGCCTCCGGCTTGACAGATGCAATACTTGCTTCGTGGCGGTGTAAACACGTCTAGTGGTGGCGCGACCAAACAGACCGTACGGGTCATGGGCGGTTTCAACCATGCTCGGCCACCAGGCTCCCTCACGCTCTCTCTTGCTATCTTCCGCACCCTTATCCTATTCCAAGAATCATGTTGTGGATACCCACGTTGGTTGCTGGCGGGGGACCGAGGGAATGAGCTGGGCGCTAATGCTAGTCTTGAGAAAAGTGGACAGGCCTTCACGCGCAAGCTTGCGCTGTAGGGCACAAGCCAGGCTGCAAACTTGTCCAACCCGCCCTCACTTCCGGCGGGTCTCAGAACCATATAGTTGCAACAGTGTGAGACGAGTCCGACTCGTCAGACGTGGGAGGCGAGGTCCCAAGGCCCCAACCCAATCGAGACCACTTCCGTTAGGTGCCTGCCGGTAAGCCCTGGGAAGCAGACCACGCATCTTGGGTCGGAAGCTCAAGAATCCAAGCTGGCCGACTCACGACGGTAATGAGTATGCTGTCCCAGCACCAGGAGACAGGAGAAGCTAGGTTTACATGCCGCACAGAGTACACAAAAAGACCGTAAGAGCAGAGTCTGATACGCAAGAAAATGGTAGGAGACTTAGTTGTCGTGGGCAACCCACTTCTCCTTGAAGGTGTTGACGCAATGCTGCACATCGGGAGCCTCATCCGAGCAGGCGATGTTGGCTGCGCTAACGAGACCCTCGTCGGTGAGAGGGAAGCGATGGCCGTCGTTGACGTAGTAGTAGTTTCCGCCGTTCTGGTCCTTGCACTCTGGGTCATATCAGAATGGAAGCTACAGGGCATAACGGCACGCAACTCACCCCAGACGTTGGTGTCGGTACCGTATCCAACAAACATTGAGATAATGTGGTCGCCCAGGCAGGTCCCGGTACGGGCCTTGACCGCGGCCTCGGCGTCGGGGGCGGCGAAAGCACCGGCGAGGAGAGCGAGGGAGAGGATGGCGGTCTTCATTGTTGTTGAAAAGAGTGTTGTTGTGTTGATGGTGAAGCTAGGGCACCTTCATGTCCCTGGAAAGGTTCATGCTGGGTGGCTGGTTGGATGCTGGTTGGCCATGGTATATGGTTGGGTGCGTGGGCACATGCGTGGGCAAGCGCGGATCGCCGCGGGTGTGCCTTGACGCGCGACGCGTGAATGCATCCGATTCCACGTGATCTCGCGATCTCGCGATCTCGTCGATCTCGCTCACGATCGCTGCCCACTGCGTGGAACAGTCTGGGCTCTTGTTCTGTCCATGCCCGTTAAACACCGCATCGGACAAGCTAGTCGAGCAGCCATCCACCAGTTCCGAGACAACAACATGATTTCAAACACGAGTCACTGAAAGATAAGCACTGGATCCCGTCACTCTCCTCATATCTGAAACCGGAGTCAGTGGTGGGAATGCCGCATGAGAAGCTTCCCGCTTCCGACCTGCCACCGTACACCTTGCTGGTTGAACTGTCGTGTTGGGCGAACACCACAAACCGGGTGATGACTGTGAGCGAGACAACACGAGCGAAACGACAGCAAAGAGGGTGGGTACACGCATAGGAACGCGTCTGTGGTTTCCCGCACTCCAATCGCGACTTTCCCGACATGTGTCGTCAATCGCACCATTGTGTGCGTCCGACTTGAATCACCCTCAGGTGGCTCAGTGCAATGACTCGGTCGGACAATGTAGACAGACAACATGATACAGAAGAACATGTACAACTCAGAACCTAGAGGAAATGAGACAAGGTGGAGTGGCACCTACAGTGCGAGGCTGCTCTCAGGGAAGGAAGCTGGATGGAAGAACAACGGCCGGGGTCAATTGTGGGGCAGAGGAGTGGTCCTCTGCAGAAGTGGGGGGTGTCACAGTGCCATCGGGATACAGGTGATTACCGGGCCCGTACAGGCGCCGGAGGAGGCAGGCTTTGGAGAGCAGCTGGGAGCGGGGCGAGCTTGTGTGGGGCGGGTGGCTGGGCTTTTGAATGGCGGAGACAAATGCAGTTGAGGGAGAGACGTGTTGAGGAAAAGACGGCCACCCTAAGACAACGGCGCCGTCATCGCTGGCCGCAGCAGGCCAAATCATGCGGCGCTGTTCCTCGCCCATGCACTGGCACGCGTCAACCGCGCCGTCGGCGCGCCGGGCACCCTCACGCCCGACTAGGTACCGATCCACCGGGATCGCCTTGCCGTATTAATCCCTTCTCTCCTTTCTATTGTGGACGACTCGTGTGTGACTTCAGACGTAGTGGTTAGTGATTGTAGTGCATAAAGGATGTAATGCTGCGAGTCGACCTTGAGTGGCTGCAGGCGGACAGCAAACCAATTATGGCCGCAGGAGTGCAACGGCATCGGCGCTCAGGCGCGCGCCCTCGGCGCTGGCCAGCTGACTCACTTGCCATTGTTCACAGCACCGTGGATCTTGATGCGCGGCTCAAAACTCGAGCCCACCGGCTAACAGCTCCACAAACCTGTCGAGGGCGGCAGGTGGCAGTGCTCATTTTCCACGGTGGCAGCCGGCTCCCGCGCTGAGCGCAAAATACTGGTTGACGCGGGTGTGGCTCTCAGAGGGAATGGAGAAGGTGTGCGAAAGGTCTCCAACCTTGAGCATGAGGTTGCCAAACGCGTTGAAGCCATTCGGGTTTGGGGTACATAAGCGCGTGCCTGGAAAGAAGAAGAAGAGCAACTTACAGTATGTGTTGTTGGAACGTGAGAGGCAGATAACGAACACGAGACAGAGCATGTTGAAGTGTGGAAGCGGACGCCTCATTACAGGACCACGGAGCGAATCGAGCTCAAAACGAACCTGTCGGCCCAGCCCGCCGTGATCTATGGTCTGACCTCTGGGCAACCTCAGTTCGGGGGCCGCCGGAGATGGTAGGGGCCCGCAAACTGCAGGAGCCGTTCAGCCAAGTTCAAGTGCCGCGGCTGCGACCTACGTCGCCATTCACTAAACGTCCGTGTACTGCCTCCAACCTATGGCACACGCCCGTAAATAGTTTCCTGGTGTTGTCCATCAAGTGTGGTGCAAGAGCGAGCTCGCCAGCCCTGCCTTACCTCCCGGACCGTCTGGTGGCTCGTGCGGCCTTGGTCTCTTGCATCCCCGGACCACCAGGCTATTTAGATCAGCGCTCCCCGCCAAATGCAATAGCGCAGCGAAACGACGAAAACCAAGTGTATTCACCGCCGGCATAGCGATGCTACACACCTTGGGGACCTTGTTTCCGGAAAGCAGTGCGGAACGCCAAGGGACCTTGCGCGTCCATTCCCAAGGAATAAAAGACTGTGCTCACAGGTCAGGAGGAAGAGAACCGACATGCCATGAACCTTAGACTGAGGGCGGAAATGGCATGTGGAGGGGAGGGGAGGAGGGTGGACCAGGGGAGAGGGACCGGCAGCCTCTTCTTGAACCACAGACGTCCGCAGACAGACGTTCCCATCATTAGAACTAGAATAATTACTCCAACTGTATGTAGACCGCAATCTCTGGATAACACACAATGATGCGGAGGGAGAACAATGGTTCCTACAGGCAGTGAGCGGCGACAAGAGGGCACGTCGGCGTCGGCCTGTGGACGGTTGGGGGGGGGGGGACAGAATGTCCCCCGGACAATCGCCCGGATCATCACCAATCGTCAAGTGCGCCGACGTCATGTATGGACATACGCCGAGACGATCTGCGTCGAGATTAGAAACTCTCCTCGGACACAAACTTGTGCCGTCTCGAGGGCACCGCGGTAGACCGCCACGAGAACATCGAACATATCGAGTCACCCCGAAGATGAATGCTCTCCCAAGACCAATTGCTCAGCTAGCCGCAGGTTCGCCACAGAGAGAGACAAGTCTGATCTGCCAAAGCATGATCTGCCTGAAAAGACTGGCCCACCTCATCATTGATCACGGTTTGCGGTGTTTTGCTTCCGCCACCATACCAAAGTACAAAACCGGATCAGATCGGACACCACACTACTCTCTCCAACACACTACTCTCTCCAACACAAACAAACAACCACAGTTTCTCGAACATGGCGAACCAGCCGACCCTTGTCCTCGTCCACGGCTCGTGGCACCAGGGCTCGTGCTACAACCCCATCAAGAGTCTCCTGGAAGGAGAGCACGGCCTGAAATGCATCGCCGTAGAGCTTCCCTCGACCTCCGGCAACCCCGAGGCTACCTACAAGGACGACATTGACACAACCCAGGCCGCGATCCGCGGCGAGACCTCTACGGGTCGCGACGTAGTCGTCATCGCCCACTCGTATGGCGGCATGGTCGGCAGCAGCGCGATCAAGGGCTTTGCAAAGACTCGCGGCGATTCCTCGACCGACGGCCATGTCATTGGCTTTATCCTCATCGCCTCGGGCACCAACCTCCCGGGGATGGCATTCATGGACATTTTCTTCGGTATTCCGCCCCCGCAGTGGCGCGTGAACAAGGAGACGGGCTTTGCCGACCTTGTTGTCGACCCGCGCGACTTTTTCTACCACGACGTGCCGGAGGAGGAGGCGCAGTACTGGATCTCGCAGCTCAAGCCGCAGAGCCTCAAGGCGCTGTTCGAGGGCGGCGAGTACTCGTACGCCGGCTGGAAGGATGTCCCTACGTACTACATTGGTACGATCCAGGACCATGGACTCCCAGTCGCCGCACAGCGGATGGGCATCGGCATGGCGAGGCAGATGGGCGCGACCGTCAAGCACAGGGAGATGAACACGTCCCACTCGCCGTTCTTGAGCCAGCCGCGGGAGACCGTCGAGCTCATCATCGAGGCCGTCGAGTGGTTCACCGGCAAGCCGGTCGGTCCCGCGCCTGTCGCCGTGCTCCCCAGGGGCGTCAACAATGTGGCCGTCGGGCTCTTCCAGCCGCTCACGTGGTTCCGGTACGGCCTGCCGCTCGCGTTTGGCCGCTTCATGGGTGTCGGTATTCTCACCTACGGTTGGATTACGCGGTTGTTCCGCAAGTAGAGTCTGTCTGTCGTTGTCATTGCATGTATCACCTCTCAGCTCCAGTGCAGTTGTGCTCCTTGGTGTCCCGTCGCGAGTTTATGAGGTAGCGTAGGCCGGCGATCCCCACAGGCCACAGGGCGGTTGGTTGCCACGCGCCGCGGGTGTATTTCCCCCGCACTCAATTCCTCGAAGTGCCCAGCATCGGCCTGAACATCACCCCGCATAAGGACTGCTGCGCAAACGTGTATCTGCCGCTGCTCGGCGCCTACAAAGAAGCCCTAAGACGCGTTATTGGAGACACGCTCTCTACACCCGACTCGGCTGATGCCGCTCCTTGCGTATTCTGTGGTAACCGCCCCCGCCGACTTTGCCGACATTGAAGCCCGCGTGACCGAAATATCCACCTGCGTGAGTCGCTTCTGCCCCAAGGCGCCGACAGCAGGTCGGTCCTCCTACACCATCTGGACGTTCTTCAGGAGAGCAATTGTGGCGCGAGTGCTTCCCCGCCCTCGATAGGAGCTGCAGCAGCCGTGACTACTTTGAATTTGACAACGGACAGGACTACGATGACGACCCTCACTGGGGCGAGGAGAGCGCCAATGACGGTGGAGATGATGACGACGGGTGGGATGAGGAGGGCGACGAGGGGGATGAGGATGGCGACGAGCGGGATGAGGATAGCGACGAGGAGTGAGATGAGGATGGCGACGAGACGATGGCGAAGGGGATGACGGGGAGACCACGTCCGCCAGCCCAGGCGCTGCCGCGATGAATGAAAGACTCTCGGCTTCGGGAGGCGAAGGGCCGAGGAGCGTTCTGCGTGTGACTTGTCCAGCGCTACAGGAACGAGCCGAGCCAAGCGACGCCGGCGATGATAATATAAGGCACGCAGAACGCGAGGTCGTGGTGATCGCCATGGTCCGGGTCGTGGTTGTAGGTCAGACAGTGTTCAAGGTCGTCTGCAAAGTCGGAGGATGCAAGGTCATCAGCAAACTCGCCGAGGGAGGTGAACCCGTTCACTTCCTGCTGGGGCGGCTGGCGTCGAGCTGGGGCCCCGGCGGCAGACTCGGGGACGACTCGCTGTCGCACCCCTGCACGCCCTGCGGGGTCCATGGGCACCAAGGCCCGTGGCTGGGCGGAGATCATCTGCGGGTGGGGTCGTAGTCGTCGGCGTCCTGGCGGCTATTTTAAATAGTGTGTGGTGGGATGGGTGTTGTGAAAGAAGATGCCGATAAATAACCGGAGATGGGTGGCAAGGCCTCACCGCGCATCACCGCAGCGGGTGTATTTTCCCAATCGGACACACAGCGGAATCTGTTCGTGGCGGATCTCTTAGTGGCACTCACGCCTCCCATCTGCTTTCCGCAAGAGGTTTATAGGGGGAGCTCATGGACGAATGGGTTGCAGAGCTACGGAAAAGGCGTCACGGGGAGTCATTGTGTGCAGATAGAGCTTATTCACCGAAGTCTCACTCTCCACCGCCAACAGTGGCCTGCGACTTTCTTCGCGCCTCAAAGTTCCCATTCCCCTTCCACTTGCGCGACTTCATTTCCTAAAAAGGGAACGACAAGCGTCCGTATGACTGCTAGCAGGGTCGAACTGCTGACCTCACGCGTCTTCCAATGTGAAGCGTGCGCTCTAACCAACTGAGCTAAGCTGCCATCGACGTGTGGGAGGTCGTGTGGACGTAGGCAGCGCAGTGAGGAGCGGGGGTGGGTACCAGGCGCGGGGGATGAGTCAGGGGCTGCTACCGAGCGACACTGATATATGCTGCTCTTTTCCGGAGTCCCCCCGAGTCCTGATGAGACTCGAACGTCCTAGACGAGGTGTGGGGCCATGTCGAACCCAGCCTCTGGCAGACAAGACGGTTCGGTCAACATCGCCGCCCACGGTTCAAAATGAAAGCTGAGCACCTCGAAGACTCGATATTCATGTTCTTCTGTCAAAGAATGGCAAAAGGGTAGCCTGGGGTGTTCCCAGGCCTGTCTGTGACGATTGGCGGGGTCGAACCGCCGACCTTACGCGTTCTCCTTGTGAAGCGCATGCTCTAACCAACTGAGCTAAATTGCCATCGACGTATGCAGCGCTCTTGCGCGTACCCCGTGGTGCCACCCGAGTGCTCTCCAGAGCGAGGAAGACGGAGGAAACGAACTCGATGACGGTTGCAGGATGGGCGCGGTGCCACATCCTGGAGAGGTTCGACCCAGGCCTAGCCTTGTCGCATACTTTGTGTACGTGAGATTGCTGCCGATAACCGACCCATTAACCCTACTCGCAGCACTCCAACGTCGTCAAAAAGAAAGCCTGGCATGTAGCAAAAGGTAGCTGCCACTCGCGATCAGGCTGCTTCTCCGCCAGGGAGTCGAACCCTGCTCTAGCGTGATCTCCATGAGAGACGCTTATACTAACCGATATACTAGCGAAGAGGAGTGTACAGGTCTTCTGGAGGAATCTCCCGTCGACGAGGAGCAGTTTGATCCTATCCGCGTCGCCGCGAGAGGCCAACTGACCCGCCGACGGACCTCCAGAGGTTGAGGCAGTTTGGATTGCCGTATCGGTGACTCCAGTGAAGTAGAGGCTCCGTGACTCTGGAAGCAGATACCCCCGAGTGCTGCGGCTCCTCCTATTCCATCATCACCTCTGTCCGAGAAGAATTGGAGCAAAGGCGGCCACGGCGCTGACGGCGCCGTTGACATCATCGGCGAGATGGCCGAGCGGTCTAAGGCGCTGTGTTAAGGAGCTCAAGCTCTCCGCAGTCTTCGGACGTGGGTTCGAATCCCACTCTCGTCAAGAGAGGATTCACTTCCTCCCAAGCCAATGTTTTTGAACGCGAGGAGCCCAGGGACTGGTACTGTAGCTGGTTGATGAACGTTGCACGCGAGTGTGTAGAAACGAGACGCTCATCTCCGATCTCCGATTGCAGTTGATCGCCCGACGGAGATCGGTGTGCAGCGGCTCCGAATAGTTATGGTTCTTCGATGCCCCGCAATCCTGACTGACATGCTGGGTCCATTAGAATGCAGACGTGGTGCAGTGCTTGGCTGGTATGGGCGGTCACCGAAGCACCAGGGAAGGGCCATCGTAAAGTCTGGAGCGATACAGCAGGAGACGGATTGGCGGCGAGATGGAAGGCACACTGACTTGAAAACCCGAGCTGCTGGACAAGATGCGCACTTGTACGCCTACAGTCCTTCATCAGAGTATCTCCAAGTGGTGGAAGGATGGTCGCTGCATGTAGAGCATGTCTGTCAGGAGAATGATTGTTGTCAGAGTAATGATTGTCAGAGTACTGAGTGCTGTCAGTTTGCTCGTCAGTGCGCGCACTCCCCCTGTCCCTCCGCTGTCCAGCTCCGAGTCGGAGAGACAATTGTACTTGGAACTACACACATAATGTACTGCGTCTACTCTGGCCGGATGATCCTGCAGTCGTCGCTGACGAACGCGACCGCGACGCCATGCTTTCTCCCAATCCGCTCAAACGCTTCGGCCGCTGCCTCCGCCTGGCTCCATCCGAACGCGACGTAGACCACCTTGGTCCCGATACAGTAGTCGGCCAGTCTGCTCTCCATCTCGGGGTCGGCTTCGATTTCGTCCTCAACTGCCGCGTCGGGGCCGTTGAGCGCTGGGAACGCACGCGTCATCTCCTCATAGAACGCGCGCAGCGCCGGGGTTGTCACGGACGGGTCCTCGTACCCGTGGTCCTCGGTCCATTCGCTCTCGGCCTTCCACCATGCATCGAAGCCGGCGTCTGTCGTTACCGTCGGGTCGAATGCGAGGATGTCGTAAGTCATTGCAGGGGAGGTTGTCAGTGGTGAGGTGGGCGATAACAAGGAGTGCTGAAACGTGGGACGGTCCCGGCATTGCATATCACGGGCAATTCGGCGCTTGCTGCCTGCCTTTCGAGTGTTTCCAGTGTGGCACTTGGTCACAATGTTCACAACGGAGATGTCGAGTAATGCATGTAGCATTTGTTGGACATGCATGTGTGCACCAGAATGCAGTCCCTGATCACTGACGACACTTGAACGGTAGGTACTCTGACCAGAGCCCGCGGTGAATGGCAGGCCCCTGCCGCCTCACCTCCAATACCGCCACAATGAGCCCAGCGCCAGAATCGACACATACGCGACCTTGGTTTGTGTCGAATGTACCCAGTGACAGTAAGCCTGCCCATGCATGGAGCATGAAAATGCATACCCGCATACGTGTACACCTGCCAATTCTCCCCGGTGGCCGACAAGAAGGTCGACGGACGATCGGAGGCGGATCGGGTCACGGGGAGCGTTGTACCGCATTGGAGCCAGGGGGGAGCTTGGCGGCGGGCCGAGGTCATGGGGATCGCGTCCGCGGAGGAGGAACGCGAGTCGAGTGCACAACAATGTCGTCGAGTAGGAGAGATGTAATAAGGACAGTGCTTGTTGCTAGGGAATGGAGGACGGGGCTCAAGACTCCTCTTCAGATGCGGCTGCGGAAGCATCGCGAGGACCTCAAGTGGCGTACATCGAATAGGAAGAAGCTGTACGGCCTGCGGCAAGCGCCCTGCGCAAGGACTGTGCTTGGACGACTGTGCTGCCGTGCCGGATCCCGCCATCGACATGGGCCCGAACGCCGTGGGCTCGCTGCGGAAGCGGGTGGAGGGCGCCGGGTCGGTTTGTGGCACCACTTTTCAACCCTATGAACATTTGTCATCTACTTTCTGTGCACGTTCTTCCTCCCCACACGCCATCGAAGTGTCCGCAGGGCCCCGCTCCTCAAGGCTGCAGAGAGTCCGTGATTGTTTAGCTCAGTCGGTAGAGCGCTCGCTTTACAGAACACAGTTCGTAAGCGCGAAAGGTCGGCAGTTCGATCCTGTCAATAGTCAGAAGAAGCGGGCAGCACTGCCCAGAGCTTGGTTTTTGCGTGGTGGGCAGCAGGAAGGTCGTGGAGGAAGATTCAAAAAGGTGCCACCTGCCACACGGATCGGTGCCACATGCACAGGTTAGCGTCTGTCTTTGTGCTAACCAGGATCTGCGTGTTTGACTTTAGTGCGCCCCAGTGCGCCCCTTGCTTGAGCTCTGCAAACGTTTAGCGCAGAACGGCATGTGAAAAAAGAAAGGCAAAAACATCAGCGACCCCGGCCCGAATCGAACGGACAACCTTGAGGAGGAAGTATCCCATCATTGGAATCTCACGCGCTACCATTACGCCACGGGGTCCTGTTTTTTTGGGCGTTTCAGCATTCTGTGAATAGGCGAGGGCAGTGCCCTGATGCAGGAGGTTAGCTTGGACCTCCACTCTGCGCGTCTTGTGTCAACCGAACTCTCGCCCCATTGTACTTTCCATCCCTCCCAGCTCGGCCAGCTCATCGTCCTCGTCCTCATGGCAAGCACGTCCACTGCCGCGGCGTTCTTTGCCGACTTTGCGCGCCTGAAAGCGGGTATGTCCAGCCCTCGTACGCGGAACGAGTAGCTGACGCCCCAGACGTTGTCGCCGCGCTCGAGTCGCCGGCGCCGTCGTCCGCCGCGCCCGCCCCCCTCGCGGCCCTCCGCGCCGCGCTCGCCGAGGTGCGCGGGAGCCTCCCGGCGTACGACCAGCGGAGCTATGATCTGGTGAGTCGGCTGCGGGGGACAAAGGTGCCCACGCCTGGTGGTATCTCGCATCCTTGCCGCGGTATCGTGGCCCACGAGGAGAACGCTCGGGCTGTGGTCGGACCAGTGCTTGGCCTGCCTGTTGCGGTACTCGCGTCCTTTCCCGCTCCTGTCTCGTGCTCTTTGGCGCCATGGGTGCCTGCAACACCTTGACACCTAGATGCGAGGGAAGGGCTCAGCTGACGTGCAGCAAGTAAAGGACCTGGAAGCCAAGCTCGCCGCGAGCCGCGCGGACAAGAAGCCCAAGTTTGCCTTTAAGCGCGCGCCCAAGGCTTCCGGCGCGGGCAGCGCGAGCACCTCTGCAAGTGCGTCCGCCGCCGCGACGCCTGCCGCCGCGTCCCCCCCGCCTCCGCCCCCCGCTCCGCCGGCCGCCGCCGCTGGCCCGCCGACATACACGCTCGCGGACCGCACGGGCGCGCGCCTGTCCGAGGCCGACATTTCCCCCGAGGGCACATACACGCTCACGCTGTCCAACCTCGTCTCGTGCGTCGTCGACCTGCGCCCGCTCGGTGCCGCCGCGGCGCTCACGTCCCTGCACGCGTCGGGCCTGGCGGACTGCGTGCTCATCGCGCCGCGCATGGCCGGCAGCGCAATGCTCAGCGGCCTCACGCGCACGCTCGTCGTGCTCGGCGCGCAGCAGTTCCGCCTGCACCACTCGACGAACGCGGCCGTCGCGCTGTCGGTCGGCAGCCTGCCCGTCATTGAGGGCTGCAGCGGCATTGTGTTTGCGCGCTACCCGGCAGCGCTACTCTCGGAGACGTACGCTTCCGACGGCGACAAGTTTGCCCAGGTGCAGGACTTTGACTGGGTGCGCAGCGGACCGAGCCCGCACTGGTCTGTCGGGGGCGCCGCCGAGGACGCGCAGATTGCGCAGGCGCTCGCGGCGGCCGAGAGCGGCGCGGCGGCCGGGGAAACATTACAAACGATACCCTGCATACAGCGTTATACAAACTAGAGAAAGCGAGACGGATGGATGGTGGTGGTGGTGCTGCGCTAGATGCGCAGGATACTCACTGGATGTCAGCTACGTGCGCGGACACGGTACTCACTCTTGCGCTCCGTCGTCAGCGCGCCCTCCTCGGGCGTGACGGTGCCCTTTCCGAACGGGCGTTTCTCGGGCGACCCCGCGGCGTGCGGTGCGGACGCCGAGCCGTCGGCGCCGGTGCCAATACGCTTCTTGAGCTTCTGGCGCACGAGCGATGCCTTGGCCTCCTTGTCCATTGCCTCCTCGGCCTCGGCCTCGCGCTCCATGTTCTGCGCCTCGCCGGCAAACGTCGGGAGGATGCCGCCGACGCCGCTGGTCGCCTCTGCAAAGTTTTCGTACAGGTTGCCGCCGGCCGAGTCGCCGCGGCCCTCGCCGCTCCAAAAGTGGAACGCGCGGGACACGACGCCGTACGACGCGGGGGTCACCTCGATGAGGTCGCCGCGCGCAATCTCGACGGCGGGCACCTCGGACGGCGGGAGGCCGACGAGATATGCGAGCAGGCAGCGGATGACACTTGCGTGCCCGATAATGAGCAGGTCGTCCTGCTCGCGCTCGAGCTCAAAGATGACGGGCTCGAGGCGGACCGAGAGGTCGTGGTACGACTCTGCGCGTGGCGCGCGGTGCGCGTACGGGTCCGCAAGGAAGCGCTCCCACTCGTCCGGGTACCGCTCCATGGCCTCCTTGCTCGACAGGCCGTCCCAGACGCCCGGGTTGATCTCGCCCATGATGGGCTTCTGGACAACCTTGTAGCCGGCGTGCACAAACGGCCACGCAGAGTGGTGCGCACGCCGGCGCGACGACGTCCAGATCACGAGCGGGTTCTCGGACACTGTCTCGCCACGCTCGCGGCGTTCCTCCTTGAGCGCCTTGCGGCGCGCGCTCACCGCCGCCTTGAGGCGCGCCGCGTACTCCCAGCCAGCAGGCGAGAGGTCAGAGTCGGCCTTGTACGAGTGCTCGATGAGCGACTGGCCCGACTGGGGTCAGCACGACCAACACTGCTAGTGACTCACGCGGGCAAAAAAGATGGTGCGCGGCTTGGTGTGGATGTTCATGAGGAAGAAGCAGCAACGGGTCTGGAGATAGCCTGCGCGTTAGCCGGAAGCCAAGCCCTACACCCACCCTCGATACGGTTAACGTCAATGCGCTCGCCGACATTTAGAATCTTGATGAACGGGCCCTCGTCGGCGGTGACCGTCTCATACACCTCCTCTAGGTCGCGGATGCGCTTCCAGTAGTCGGCGACGGCGCGGTCTGCGTCCCAGCCGGCATAGTCGGGCGACGACAGCTTGACGCTGCGGATGTTGGCCGTGATAATGTCGTCCTTGTCGCAGAGCGACTCGAGGAACACGACGTGCACGCCCTTGCTGGCAAACTGCTCCATCGTGTCCTTGCGCGCGGCGACGTTGCCGTTGTTGGCGTCATAGATGACGACCTGGCCGCCTTGGACGGTGAAAAAGTCCCAGATCTGGTCCTCGAGCTCGTCCTTGATGCGTTGTCGCAGTTCTAGCGTCTCTTGCGATACCTCGCCTGCGGGTTAGAGCCAGTCCGTGGTGGAGCACGTGCCTTGATTCTGGTAGTAGTCGGCCGGCACGGCCTTTGCGCCGCCGAGCACCTTGCGACGGTAGTCGCCGAGCGAGTAGACGCGCGTCTTGACGCCCATCCAGCGCAGGTAGCGCTCGAGCGCGCGCGAGATGTGTGTCTTTCCACGGGCTGGCAGCAGAGGGGCAGCAGAGTGGCAGGAGTAGCGGGTCGCCCGGTGGGTCGAGGTGAGGGCCGCGGGAGATAAGAGCGGGCGTGGCAACAACGTGCGATAACGGGTAGGTTCACATTCAGATGGCGTTTGGTCGTTCACATTCGGTTCACGGCAGCGGAGAGGTCGGCGTCAGCTTATGGTCATCAAACACACACGCCGCTGTCGCGGAGCCGGAGCCGGAGCCGGAAAGCCGGCACAACATGCAGGTGCGCTCGCAGGCCGCGGTCGCAGCTCGTTCCGAGGCTTCCGGAGGCATGGGCAGGACGCGGCACGGCAGCGCGTGCACGAGCGCGGCAACCGGTAAGGACACTGCCAGGACTGCCAGGAGCTTGGACGGCCAAGGGCACGGCCGCGGTCACGACATCATATAGCGAGTTGAGGGACGGCGATGCACCCCGCTGGCGCCGGCTATGGGCACGGTACGCGGGTACGCGGGTGCCGCGAGATGCAGATGCAGAATCCAGACCCCACAATACAGAGGCCAGAATCCAGAGCAGGCTGTGCCCGGCTGCTCGCGCCGCGTATGAATGCGGCGCCGCTATGCCGACGCCGATACCGGCGCGCTCCCCTTCACGATCACGGACACACACACGGCCAGCCGGCCAGACGGGACTCGCTGTACTCACCTGGGAGACCGACGGTGCAGATGAGGATAAGACCGGCATGGTACAGCCGTCCGCTCTGTGTGACGTACAGCGGGGCGGCCATGATAAGCCGAGAGCGGGGTCAGGAGCGGGGAGAGGAGAGCTGGGAGCTGGGAGCTGGGAGCGGGTGGGGCTAGCGTGTAGCGGGCGGGTGGGTGCGGTATAGCGTCGCTAGGATATGTCGTGTGCGCTGTGGGGTTGTCGCTGGTCGCTGATATCGAGCAAGAGTGGGAGATGGACGGGTGTGAGGACGACGACGAGTAGTAGTATACAGTGGTACTCGCTGTCGGTCGCTGTCGGTGATATCATTTCGAATCTCGTTTCCCCAATGGCGCCGGGCCGTTTGCTCCCGCCCCTGAACATCTGCCGCTCTATCCGGCGCGTGCCGCCCCCACTTGAGCTTGGCAGGCAGGCTCTGCGCTGGGAGGTACATTTCAACACAAGTTATCTTACTCTGCTGTACTCTACTCGCTCTCTTGCTCTCCTTCTCGCCATGCAAACTGCAGGCTACAGCAATGGGGCGCCGAATGATGCGCGGTGCCAGGGGACTGCTCGAGCAGAGATACATGAACGTGTAGTGGCTGGGGCCGGCGGCGCTGCCGTCGTCCAACTCCTAGAGTCGGCGTTGGGCCAGCAGCGGTCAGCAGCGGCGAGGGCCGCGGCGCGTGAGCGCTTCGTTGTGAGCTTGGGCGTGTGGGCCACCGGCGAGCTTCACCTTGAGGCTGCGCAGACGGGCGAGGCCCCCGCTAAAGAGGCTGGCGTCGCGGATGGCGCGGAGGCTGTGCTCCTGGGCGAGCGTGCGGAGACTGGCAAAGGACAAGTCCTTCACGACAAGGTTGGGAACTGTCGGGGATGCCGCGGGGTCAGAAGGTGTCCGAGAGGCGGCTCACTGTATGAATAGTTAGGATCGTTGATGCGGAGGCCCAACTTGCGCTGGCGCGTCGGTGGCGGGGCACTGCCACCATCTGCGTCTGTGGCGCGTTCGCTGTCGTCGTTTTCCTTGTTGGCTCTCGTGCGGGAGCGACGGCGGCCCTTGCTACGCGTACTAGCGTTACCGATGCGGACACGGTGGTTTTCGACAAAGTGCTGCGCGAGCTTGTACGGGACCTCCTTGACATGCCTGCACATTGGGCGAGGGCATGGCATGGGCAAGTTGGCGTCGTGCTTGCGGAGAGGGTTGGCTCGAGCTTGCTCATGTTCCGTGTAGAGCAGTGGCCCAGCGGACGCCGGGAGCTCCTTGGTGTCGAACAGGCAAAACGCGCACTGCTTGGCCGTTACACCGGTGGTACGGGAGCCATGAACCTCGAGCGGTCGGGGTCATTGGCCAGCAAGGTCGTTGGTGCTGTGAGCTGGCATGGTCTACCTGCTGCTGGGGTCCAACGTGGCGCGAGTCACCATTCGACGGGCCGACGCGCAGCGTCGACCTGTTGTTATACGCGCTTGGCACTAGACTTGCTGCCACAGACGCTGCGCGGTCGGCATAGGCAGGGTCTTGCGGCCTTCCGGTGGACCGCCCGGGCATGGCTGTCGCGGTGGTGGGACAGGCCGTCGATGGACAGGGTTTGAAGGTGCAATGCCAGGGCAGCGGCTGTACGAGGTGCGCTGCGCGTACTCAAACGGGACCGGTAAGAGGCGACGCGTGGTGCACGGGTGAATGTGCACGCCGGGATGCAAGGTCTTTTCGCCGTCGGGGGCGGGGCTCGCCAGGGTGCTGGAGGTGTACAGTACCGGGTGGCAAGGCCGCGACGACCTCGATGCGCGACATTGGCGGTTCGGTGGCCGCGATCCTGGTGGCGTCCGGGAAACGGCCCTGCTGCAGCTTCAACCGGTACGGGCAGCAGTGGAGCAGAGACGTCACTTTGTTGCAGATGTCGCAGAATACGGCGAGTGGCTGGCACTCGCCCTCGGTGCATGCCCGGCCCCGGAACGCGCTCCGCGCGACTGGGATCTCGGACCGCGTCTGGTCAGTCGAGTGCTGAGCACGGGCTGCCAGAACGTCGTTCACAATCGTAATGCATCGGGACAATATCCACATCGTGTAACTTGTAGTACTAGTAGTACTTTGTATATGCTGCCGGCGTCTTTGGCATGTATGCCCGCAGAGCACGGCAGGAACAGCAGATGAGAGCAGAGCACGGCGGGTGGAGGTGGAGGCGGGGTGGAGGCGGAGAGTGGCACCTTCCTTCCACCTGCCACCTGCCACACTGGTCCTCCGACGTCTCGTCTCCGCTCTCACGCTGACAACAGTCCGCCATCTAACCACCCGGAGAAGCATTCGCACGCTTACAACCGGCCGTTGAGGCGGTCGTCGATCAGGTCAGCAACGACCTTGCCGACAACGGTAATCGCGCTGCCCTGGAAGCCCTGCGGGTAGTTGACCTTTGGCTCGTTTGGCGCCGAATGGTGCGTGTCGTGCTGCACGGCAAAATGACGGATACCGAGCGCGTGCGCAGTCCACTGGTAATCTCTAGCGAAGCCTCCGTGGTAGAACAGCGCCGGTCAGCAATTTGCAGCGGGTTATGAGTTTCCAGAGGGTTACGAGGCATGCAGGCTTGAGGAGTGTGGAATCATGTAGATGTCTTGGAATGGGACCGGG